>CM060892.1:141894826-142109826 GCA_030762935.1 Hymenopus coronatus
AGATGTTGAACTTAAAAACTAATCCACTTTTCGATAGTCACATCACACGGACACACACATTGAACGTTATCTAAAGTGCTATTTTATATAGCGGGCACTAAAATGTGTATTTCCAGTGAAATATCTGTATAGATTTTTAGGTAAAAGGCAATACCTTCTCTATGTACTACGTACGAATTACGGAAAGTAAAATCGAAACATCTTTTAAATACAAAAGTTGATATTTAAGTTACAAAGAAAATAAGGCGATATACTAGACTAAACGTAGTCAAATCTTTGAAGAGCCAGTCACTACGCTATGGTTTTGAAATTCTGTCTTCCTTGCTAGATCCGGTGGAAAAAAGCGAATAATGACGGTTTCAGAAAGAAATATCCCTGAAATAGTTATTGCCCAAAAAATTGGCTTAATGGGTTTTTTTTTAATGAGATATACATTTTTGTGGTTTTCAATGTGTGTTAAGGTTTATTAGTTATGATTCTAGATTAAAGAGGATTTCAAAGTCTATAACAAAAACATCAAGATCTACATTTCATTTGTCATGAAAATGTCTTAAACATACGGTATTTTAACAAAAAAGTTTAATAAACTCAAAATTTTAGAAAATGTTCAATGTAAAGAATGGAGGTGGGAAATTTGAAAATATTTGTGTCGCATCCTTGTAAGATGCTGAACTGAAACGTCAAGTTTGGTACTTAATCGCCTTTTCGTTTTTGATTTATGCTGTTCAAACACACACACACACACACACACACACACTCACACACACTTGCCTTTTTATATTAATCATATTTCTCATCAAATTGTAAAATATATATTTCCAATGAAATCTCTACATAGACATTTTGGAGGAATGCATTATTTTATCTAACTTTGCATAGTAGAAAAAGAAAAAAATAATTTTTTTTAATTAAATCGTAGTGTGAATTCCCACTCAATTAAATTTTTCAAAACAGGTTCCATATCATTAAGTGCATGTTAGTGCATAGCAAATGTCACTCCACAAATAATTATGTGTTGCATATACGTGAGTTTCTGGTGCATCTATTCCTACAAACGTTAACTCGAGATACTCTACTGAAGATAAATGCAGAAATTGTTTTATTATTTCTTTGAGATACGTTCTAAATATGGTGAACATTAAGCGACAGTGAAATATTTTTAGAGCTGGTCGTTATGTAATGGGTTTGAAATGCACTTCCCTTGATTAACAGAAAAAAATCTGATGTGTTACACTCACATGACTTTCTCTAGCTGCTCTAGAAACATACTTCTTACGAAATATTCTTCTTTTTTCTACACCATGCTAATCGAGATAAACATAAGCAGAATGTTCTTATTACTTAGTTCCTTATAAGTAGAAGGCAACTAAAGGAATGCAATGCTATCGTTATGCGATTGTCATTGCAAATCGCTTCTTTGCTTGTCCAGGAGTAGAACAAACGAAAAACGGACACTTCCTATCTGAGTAAAGTATAAATAACTCTGCAACTGAAACCAATAACAAGGAATATCTCGGAAACGGTTACCTCCACAACAAAAACGTAAAGGACATAAAATGAGTTTTTGCGAGATCTACATTTTTTTAATGGTAAGGTTTTGGTCTATCTCTTATGGTTTAGCAGTTAAGCAAAATTCGGCAAAATTCATCCAGAGTAAACAGGGCTTCAGTGCCTATTCCCAGAAAATTCAGGATATAAACTTAATTTGGGATGTAAATATATTTAATATACTGTATTTTAATCAGGTAGAGCCATTTTTGAGAAAATCAAAATTTTCGAAAATTTTTCCATGTAAAGGGTAGTTTGTGGTGGGAGGATTTTTCCGAAAATCTTCGTGTCGCATCCTTAGAGAATAGAAAACATAAATGACAAGTTTGTTATTTAACGGACTTTTCATTTTTGTCCACAAGCACACACGGACCTTTTTCTAAAAATGATTTTTTCGGACTCAGGGGACCCCAAAACATGTATTTCCGGTGAAGTCTCGTCATCGAATTTTGGGTGGAGTACAATACCTTCTCTATCCACTATATACATTGTACATGAGGGCTGGAGAAAGTAAAAAGAATGCAAGAAGGAAACAACGAATTATGCCTTTCTATTTGAGAAAAGTTTTTCAATTTCAACCAAGAATATGGAATATTTGAAACGGTAAATTGCACAAAAAATCTAATGTGTTCCATTCACATGGCTTTCTCTACATCTTTGTAATAAATTATTGTTAATAAGCTTATTCTTCTATCTACTTCATTGGCAGAAACGGTCTTATTGCTTAGTTCCTTATAAGTAAATGGGATATAAGGGAATACACTAGGCTAAACAGACAGTCAACTGTTTTAAAATGTGGTTGCTATGAAATTGAAATCCGTTTCTTTGCAGGAGTATTTAAAAACTGAAACTAATAACAAGGAATATCTCGAAAAACGGTCAACTCCACGAAAAAAAAGTATATGACATAAATTGTGTATTTTAACAAGATCTACACTTTTTGTGTAAGTTTTTGTCCATCTCTTACAATTTACAAGTTGTATAATATTCAGCAAAATTCATCCAGAATAAACAGGTCTTCAGAAGCTAATCAAGAGAATTCAAGATATGCATTTTATTTGTGATGTAAATGTCTTTAATAAGTTGAATTTTAGTCAAAATCATTAGAGCCATTTTTGAGAAAACAACATTTTCGAAAAATTATCCATATAAAGTGTAGTTTTCTTAAAAATCTGCGTGTCGCAGGGTTGGAAGATAAATACCAAGTTTAGTGTTGTTAGATCTTTTGAGCTATGCTGCCTACACACATAGACAGATAGACAACACACACACCATTCTGACCTATTTCTGAAAATGCTTTTTTCTGATTCAGGGGGTCCTTAAACATGTATTTCCGGTGAAATCTCGGTATCAAATTTTTGGGGGAATACAACTTCCTCTATACACTATGTACAGAGTAAGTGTAGAGAAAGTAAAAATTAAATAAACTGTTTTGACCTGTTCTACATTTTTTTCATAGGAGGATTTTGTCTAGATTTTACGGTTACTAGTTATGAAAAGACATTCAACATAAATAGTTCTTCACAGGCTACTTCAGGAAATTCAAGTTATACCTACATTTTGTCATATAATTGTCTTAATATAATCCCTCGTACAGTAAAATTATTGAAACTCTTTTGGAGAAAATAAAATTTAACAATGTTTCATGTTAAGGATTTTGTTAAAATGTTCCTGTCGCAAACTTGGAAGGTGCTGAACCTGAACACCAAGTTTAGTTGAAGTGTTACAAAAATAAGCACGGTAATTGTGAAGTTTTCATGTTATACATTCATGGACGTAACATTCTTGACACTACTTCACATTTTTGGATGGTGATACCTGGACGCTTTTCGACAATTCATCATTGTCATCTTCCAGCTGGTTAGTAGGCGACAATGACACACACACACACACACAAACATACACACACGAAACTTTCTCTTAATATGAATTTTTAGGTTCAGGGTGCTTCAAAACATATTTCCAGAGAAATTAGGTCATGGATGATTTAATTGCCAAACAATACTTCCACTGCTTAGTATACTAATAGTGAAAGCAAGTAAAATACAACTTAGCTTTGTCTTGATTCTGAAAACAGAGTAGTATTGAAAAAAACTCTGATGTATTCCACTCACATGACTTTTTCTACAAACTATTTTACAAATATTATTCCTTTATCTACATCGTGGTAATCGACATAAACATTATCAGAAATAAAGGTATACCAGTTTCTTCTAAGTAGAATGGTTATAAAACAATACACTAGGTTAAAGCGATATCAGATCTCTTAAAAATTCGGTCGCAATGTGAAACATCTGAAATACGGCTTTCGCTTTTCACAACCAGGAGTAAAAGAAAAGAGAGATGAAACGAAAGGTGACCTCTCATTAGAGAAGAGTGGCTTAAAATTGAAACCAATAAGAAGGAATATCTCGGAAACGGTTAACTCTGCAAAAATGTATAGGTATGACATAAATTGTGTGTTTATAACGAGAGCTATATTTTTTGTGTAGTAACTTTGGTGTATCTCTTACGATTTACCAGTTATACAAAATTAATTCAGAATTAAGAGGTCTTCAAAGGCTATAACCAGAAAATTCAAGATGCAAATTTTATTTTCCTTGTATATATCTTTAATATACGCTATATTAAGCCAAACTGTTAGTCATTTTAAGATGTAAATTTTATTTTCCATGCACATATCTTTAATGTACGCTATTTTAAACCAAATTGTTAGCAATTTTGGAGAAAATCAGGTGAAATCTCGGTATCTAATTATTGTATGAAAGATAATAATTTTACACCTTTTCTAACTATACAATTACCTTAATGTATCGTTCCGCGCTTCTGGCCGTAATATGGTTGCTTTACGTGCTCATACGCAATTATAAACTGCAGGATATGGCATTTAAGAAAAAAGTTAACTACATTGCAGTTGGTAGTGGATTACTAATGACACGGACATAGACATTAGCATTTATGAGATAGAACATTTCTGAAGTTCTACTTTTGAGCGTAAAGTAAGCCACATTAGCATTTATGAGATAGAACATTTCTGAAGTTCTACTTTTGAGCGTAAAGTAAGCCACGCTTTATCATTACCACAATAGTTTGGTCATTATCATCCCTTCCCTCTGTCCTTTTCTTTCTCTTGTCCCCTCTGTTTGCTACATTTCCTGAATTTATTTTAAAAAATTTGATGTCTTCCATTCACATGACTTTCTCTACATCTGTGTAACAAATTATTGTTAAAAAGCTCAAGTGTCTATCTACTGAAGTGCTAATCGAGATAAACATTAGCAGAAATGCGTTCTTGTAAGCAGAAAGAAAATAAGGGAATACACTAGGTTAAACGATACTCAAATGTTTTAAAAGCTGGTTGCCATGTGGTTGAAATCCATTTCTATGCATTTCTACGAGTTGACAAATTCCCGTATGTGAAAAGTTTTAAGTATTTTAAAACTAAACAAACAAAAAGGAATATCTCAAAAATGGTCAACTCTACGAAAGAAATGTATATGACATAAATTGTGTGTTTTAACGGGATCTACATTTTTTGTGTTGTAAGTTTCTGTATATTTCTTACGGTTTACTAGTAATGCACAATCCAGCAAAATGCATCCAGAATAAGGAGGTCCTTAGAGGCAATTCCCATAAAATTCAAGATATACGTTTTATTTACCGTGTTAATATATTTATATAAGTCATTTAATCAAATTGTCAGAGCCATTTTTGAGAAATTAAAATTTTTCGAAAATATTTCCATGTAAAGGATAGCTTGGAATGCGAAGATTTTCTCAAAATCTTCGTGTCGCATCCTTAAAAGATACTAAACTGATACACCAAGTTTGGTATCTTACCGACCTGTCGTTCTTGAGTTATCGTGTTCACAGACACCCGGACACACACAAATACGGACCTTTTTCTAAAAAAAATTTTTTGGACACAGGAGACCTTAAAACGTCCATTTCCGATGAAATCTCGGTATCGAATTTTGGGTGGAGTGCAATACGTTCTCTATACATTATGAACATTGTACGAGTAGAGAAAGTACAAATTAGTGTTCCATTCAAATGACCTTCTCTACCTCTTCTGCAACAAACTATTTTTACAAAAGTTTATCCTTCTCTCTACTTCATGCTAATAGAGGTTAACATTAGGAGAAATTTTCATATTAATTTTTCCTTGTAATTACAAGGAAAATAAGAGACTATGCTATCTTTTAAAATCTGGCCACTGTGTGATGCAATTGAAATTCCGTTCTCTTTGCTTGACTGTAATGAAAAAAAGTGAATATCGACTTATTTAACATAAGAATAAGTATTGTACATTTTAAATTCAATAACAAGGAATATCTTGGAAATATTCAACTCCACACAAAAATGTATATGACATAAATTGTGTGTCTTAGCGAGATTACATTTCTTGTTTGGAAAGAATTTGTGACCTTTATGGTTTACAAGCTATACAAAAGTAATCTTGAATGAAGAGGATCTCTGAAGCTGTTCCCAGAAAATTCAAGATATACATTTTAAATGTAATATAATTAAATTTATGCCATTTTAATCCAAATCATCATTGCTGTTTTTAAAAAAAATCGAAAGTTCGGAAAATCTTCAATGTAAGGGTCATTTGGGGGAGGGATTTCGTTGAAAGTCTTCGTGGCTCATCTATAAAATACACTGAACTTAAATATCAAGTTCGGCATTTAACCCATTTTAGTTTTTGAGTCATGGCCTTCAAAACACAAAGACACAGCAACATTTTTCAAAAAATGGAGTATTTTGGTTTCAGGTGTCTTCAAAACATGTACATCTGGTGAAATATCCATACCGAATTGTTGAGGAGCATGCAATAACTTCTCAAACTAATGTACATTGTACATATGTGCTAGAGAATGTAAAAATAAAAGAATAGCCCGCTGTATATTTCTACCTTCTGTGCCACATATCTTCTACATAAAGGAGGTATGCATTCCGCTAAAAAATTTCAAATCGAAATTTCAATGAACGCACAAGTTTTGCATCCTCCTGAATAGAAAAAGTAAAAGGTCACTGTGCTTGTCTACATTTCTGTGAATTCGTGCATTAAATTGTGTTAAACAAGCCCGAAAGGTAAGTTAAATAAATCATTTAGTACTTCAGTTCCGAATCTTCCAGGGATGCGAAACCAATATTTTCAGAAAGATCCTGGCTCTCATACTCACCTTTACATGGAAAAAATTGATTATTTTTATACTTTCTAACATATTGCTTAAACAATTTGGATTAAACTACCAAATGTGTATGATATTTGCATGACAAATAAAATGTATAACATGATTTTTTTAATATCCTCTGAATATTACTTCATTTGATTGAATTTGTATGGTTTTGAATTATAAATATAGAGAAAATTAAATTAAAAGATAGATAAACACCTTACAACGAAATGTAGGGGTCTTTAAAAACACTTTCGTAAAACAAAATCTTTTACCATAACAAAAACACAACAAATAAAAGTTTCATATTTTTCAGCTGCAGCAGATGTATAAATGCAACAGCCTCACTCATAGATTTACTGACATGTAAAAAAGCTCCTGCAGAGGAAATGTTGTTGATGTCATTCCTGGAAATTTACAGCGTCGTTTAGAAACAAAAAATGCAATTGCTCAAGGTGGGTCCCAAACTTAAATCTCACAACGTATTTTCATTTGAACTGTTTATTGTGAATGTTTGCCATTGTTTGTATACAAAATTTTGTAGTTAACTAGTAGAACGTGAGACTTTTGAAACTCGTGGAAGATTTACCACTAGCTCTGAAAATGTTTTCACCTGTTGAATAAATAACTACTTCAGTTTAACCGTTTTTGAAATCTTCCATGTTGATCTATTCCATGCTGAGGGTGATCTAACGTTTGCTTGAAAGTTTGCGATTCTCTCTTCACTCCCTTCCTTTGCTTTCCATTGTGAGGGCTTGTTACCCAAATAAACATTACACATTTGAAAATTTTTTCGGTATATAATGACTAAGCACCCACTAATTGGTTTGAAACCATTCCTAAGCAGAGATGTGTATATTGTGAATAATATGAGCAGAAGAATAACATTTTAAAAGAATACTATAGCATAATAATATAATGGATATATCTGGTTGCCCACCTGCCCCTATTTTACTATGCAGATATTCCATTGTATGTTAAGAGTTGCAGAACCCAAAGGCGCTATTTCAAGTTAAAACCCACCAAAGGTGAACAGGACTTAACTACTTTGTTTTACCCATCTCAATGAGCCGACCCGCCTCACCGTGATCGCTGATAGCAAAAGGGTAAAACGAAGGTCGCTAAGGCCAGTTCCCCACTAGTGAGTTTTAACTTGAAATGCCCCCATTGGGTCCTGCAACCCTTTTAACGCAAATGCTAGGCGGTTGAGCCATCTGGTATGTAAACCTGTCGCTAGAGAAACACCTGAGAATGTATCAGGTTTTTACGTTCTCTAGAGTGTATATGGCCATGGTAAGTAGAGAGAGTCTTGTGATCCACTCATGATATCGAGATTTCATTGGAAACACATAAAAAATTCAAAAAAATTAAGACAAAATTCCCTGTTTAAGGGTAGTATAATTCAAAAACAAAAAATCCGTTAAATAACAACTTTGAAATTTTAAGTTTTGTATCTTCCCAGGATCGACACGAAGATTTTCAGGAAAAATTCCCTTATCTCAAACTACCGTTTACGTGGAACACTTTTTCGAAAATTTTGATTTTCTAAACAGTGGCTTTTAACAATATTGAACAAAATTACGTATTTTGAAGATATTTACATGGCAAATAAATGTATATTCTGATTTTTTTTTTTGTTTGGAAATATCTCCTGAAGTCCTCTTCATTCTGAATGTCTTTTTTTATTACAGAAAAATTAAAACCGTAGATCATATTCAAATACACAAGTTGTACCATTAGTTTTTAGAAGTAGCTATTTTCGAGATATTCCTGTTATTGGTTTCAGATTTAAAGTACTTAAAACTTGTCTAAATGGGAAGTTCTCATCCGTCTCTTTTCTCTCAAAGCGAACCGACTATCAATATAAATCGTATATCTTTTAAAACATATAACTCGCTTAGCCTAGTTATTCCTTTAGTTTCCTTCTACTCATAACGAATTAAGTTATAATGCCATATCTGGTAATGTTTATTTTGATTAGCATGATATAGATAAAAGAATAATCTTTTGTGAGAAAAGTTTTCTTGCAAAACAGATAGAGAAATTCATGGCACACATCAGCTTTTTTCATGTTGATCATTCTAAGAGAAAGGAATTTCAATTGCATGACATGGCGACTGGCTTTAAATGATTTGATTATCCCTTTAGCCTAGTGTGTTCTCTTATTTCCCTTCGACTTGCAACGAAGCAAGTAATAAGACCATTTCTGCTAATGATTATCTCGATTAGCATGAAGTAGAGAGAAGAATAAGCTTTTGTAGGAACAGTTTGTTTGCAGAACAGATAATGAAAGTCATATGAATGGAATACATCAGATTTTTCTTAAGGTACTAATTAGCTTTTATTTTTGTATTTTAGGAATGATACCTCTTACTCATCAAATGTATTAGTAGTGTAAGTAGGTGAAGTATTGCAGTCCAAAAATTTTATACACAGAATTCACCGGATACACACGTTTTGAGACTCCCTCAATAAAAAGAGAAGCAGTTTTTGAAAAATCCCATGTGTGTGTGGCCGTAGTCTGTAAACAGATAGTTGACACTAATTTACCTAATAGTTGGCTGAACTATGAAGCCCGGGACTAAAATACTTACGACGTTGTAAGGCGCCACTGGGGTACATAATCTCAAATAAGTTGAGATCACTTTGTAGTATACCGGGAAAATTTCGACTCAGTTGGGAAACTTAATGTTTGAATAGTGTTTTATCACCCATTTTAGCTGAATTCGGCACTGTGTCACTAATATACATGAAATGAAATGACTATTGGTAAAAAAAAAAAAAAAATAGAGGGAAACATTCAATGCCTAAGTTCAGGAAAATGTCCTACCTCTGTCAAGGAAGAAATCTACATGTGCGGGATTTTAACAGTGGTTCTACCCATTCATGAGTTCGTACCTTAACAGCATCGGCTATCTGTCGGGTACCAAGATGTTGAAAATTATATGTATACCTACAATTTACAGCTGTTAAAATTTTCAAAATATTTTATTACATTAGAAATAAAAAGAGCGGTGCGTCTTTTGTGAACAAAGCGGTGTCTGGACAGCTTTTCTCCGAATTCTCTGCTTTTTCCGCCATTCATATCACCACTGGCCCCATAATCACTTTCCCTTTCATCCATTTCACCGTCATTCCATATAATTTTCTTCCTCAATCCAGGCATCGGCTATTCACTCCCACGCTATGATCCAGAGCCTCTCCGCCTCAACAAACATCTGACTCCAGGCGTTGGCTTGTAAGTTACTGGGTGTAAACCCTCCATCCGAGAAAGGTGAATAGCGAAAGAAGAAAAAGAATCAGCAATTAAAATTAACCAAAGAGATAGTACCATGTTAACGTGTTGACTCGCATTCGGGAGGTACCGGGATAAAACTTTCCGTCCAACCTGACAAAAGGTTTTTTTTCCGTGGTTTTCCTCAGTCGCTAGACAAAAACTATGATGCATAATTTAATCCACGAAATTTCGGGTATTCGTTTCATCATTTTCATTCGTTGCTTTCTTCTTCACTGCCATGTCAGGCATTGGGCTGGTCACCATATCAGATATACTCTGATCTACAGGCTTCTGACCCAAGATTGCCTTGCAAGTCTTTGGGAGTGCAAGTCCTTCAAAGAGCAGAGTAATACTTTAAATATGAATAAGAAGAAATAATTAGAATGGATTGAAAAAATAGACATAGATTATCGGCCCATCAAGATTTGAGGGGTTACTCATAAAAATAAAAAAAAAAATCTGATTTACTCCATTCATATGACTTTCTCTACATTGCTGTAACAAATTACTGTGAAAAATCATATTCTTCTATCTACTTTATGATAAACATTAGCATAAATTGTCTTAATTACTTGCTTTCTTGTATATAAAAGGGAAATAATGGGTAACACTAGACTAAAGTGATTGTCAACTCTTTTAAAAGCTGGCTGCCATGTGATTGAAATCCATTTCTATGCAGGGACAGGAGTTTACAACTTTCCGTGTGAGAAAAGTTTTAAGTATTTTAAATCTGAAACAAACAACAAGGAATATCTCAGAAATGCCCAATTCCACGAGAAAAAGACTATATGATATAAATTGTATATTTTAACGTGATATACATTTTTTTGTGTAGTAAGTTTTTGTCTATCTCTTACGGCTAACCGGTTACGCAAAATTCAGCAAAATTCATTCAGAATAAAGAGATCCTCAGAGGCTATTCGCAGAAAATACAACATATACATTTTATTGCAATATGAATATATTTAATTTACGATATTTTAATCAAAATCGTTAGAGCCATTTTTGAGAAAATCAAAATTTTTGATTTTTTTTCCATGTAAAGGGTAGTTTGGGATAGGTAGATTTTGCTAAAAATCTTCGTGTCCCATCCTTGGAAGACACTAAACTTAAATACCAAGTTTGGTATTTTAACGACTTTTCGTTTTTGAGTCATCATGTTCATAGACACACGGACACACAGAGACTTTTTCTAAAAATGCTTTTTTTAAGAGACAGAGGACCCTAAAACATGTATTTCCGGTAAAATCTCGTTATCAAATTTTTGGGTGGAGTGCCATAGCTTCTCTATATACTATGTACATAGTACTTGTACAGAAAGTAAAAATGAATACATCGGTACTTTATTTGTCCTTATATACTCTTTATTCAAAATAATTAGTCAGTTTTGATAAAACAAAGAGTATCGAAGAACTTATCATACACATATTGGCAGTGGAGGGAAGATTTTAATGAAAATCTTCGTCTTCCATGTTTGTAAGATGGTGAACTCTTAGTACCAGGTTTGGTGTTTATCGAATATACTTCGTTTTAGAGTTGTGCTGCTCATTCACTAGGGTCGGCTGATAAATCCCGGGCCTCACACAGATATAGCGCCACTAGGTCAGTTAGTTTAACTCTAGACTAGCTTGTATTCATGGTTACAGGCCAATAGCTTGTTTAGTTTTCGAATGACAGCATTTTAATCAAAACAACTTTAGAGTTTTCACGAAAATGGAGGTTTTGGAAAAACGAGCAGTGATTAAATACTTCCATTTGAAAGGCTTAACTCCTGAAGAAATCAAGTAGGAAATGGACAGTACATTCAAAGACTCTGCCCCTTTATATTCAATGATTGAAAGGTAGCCGGTCCCACGGCCACGCTCGCTAAGGCGTCTCGCTTTGGTACTTCGTGGCAGGGGATCGTGGGTTCGAGTCCCGCCTTGGGCATGGGTGTTATATGTATGTGCAATGTGTATATGTTTGTGTAAAGGAACAGTAAAACCAGTAATCATACAGTAAACTTAGGGGGGGAAATGTAAACGGGGATACAGTGCCGGAGTCCTGATCAGACTCCGGTACTGTTTAAAAAAAAAAAGAAGAAAAAAAAGTGGGTTGTAGAGTTTAAAATGGGACGTACGAGCACTAGTGATGATCCTCGCTATGGACAACTCCAGAGATCATTGAAAAAATTCATCGTTTAGTACTGGAAAACCGCAGATTAAAATTGTTTGAGATAGCAGAGGCTCTAAACATATTAAAATAACGTGTAGGTAATATTTTAAGTAATGTTTAGGGCTTTCATAAGGTCTGTGCAAGATGGGTGCCGCGTTTGTTGATACCTGATCAAAAGTTGCAAAGAAAAACTATTTCTGTTAAGAATGTAGAGCTCTACGTAAAGATCCCAGTGAATTTTTGAGATGGCTTATTACCATGGATGAAACTAGGATACATCACTACCCTCCAGAAAGTAAATCAGAGTCAAAACAGTTTTAAGATATTTTTATGACACATAAAATATATATCTTGAATTTTCTGGGAATAACCTCTGAAGACCTCTTCATGCAGGACGGTTTTTGTCTAGCTGCTAAACAGCAAGAAATTGACAAGAAATTACTATACAAAAAAGCAAATCTCGTTAAAACACACAATTTATGTCATATATTTACACTGTTTTGTAGAGTTACTTATTATTGATCTCAAAAGTAACTCTCCTCAAAGGGAAGTTACTTTTCGTTTCAATTTTCTTAATTTACTGTTAGCCATGCATAGCAAACCGAACTTCAATTGTTTCACATAGCGTCAACTTTTAAAAGATTTGGCTGTCGCTTTAGCCTAGTGCATCACCTTATTTCCTTCTTAAAAGTAAGCAAGTAATAAGACCAGTTCTGCTAATGTTTATCTCGATTAGCATGAAGTAGATACTAATATTCTTTTATAACAATAGTTTGTAATTGGGACAGTTAGAGAAAGTCATGCGAATTTAACACATGGTTTGGGACCCGAAAACGTGTATTCCAGTGAAATCTCGGTTATCTATATTTTAGGTGGAATGCAATACCTTCTTTACCTATGTATTAAGTAGGGAAAGTATAGACTTCGTGCTCATTCCAATAATTATACATTAGCATTTTTACTTTCTCTATTCGTACTATGTAAATAGTGTATAAAGAAGGTATTGTAATGCACCCAACAATTCGATACAGAGATTTCACCGGAAATACATGTTTTTGGTCCCTCTGAATCAAAAAAAAAAAAAAAAGCATTTTTAGAAAAATGTCCGTGTGTATGTCTGTCTATCTGTCTGTGTGTGTGTCTGTGTGTATGTGTGTGTGTCTGTGGGCAGCATAGCTCAAAAACAAAAAGACCGTTAAACACCAAACTTGGTATTTAAGTTTGGCATCTTCCAAAGAAGTGACACGAAGATTTTCAAGAAAATCTCCCCACCCCAAACTACCCTTTACATGGAAAATGTTTCGAAAATTTTGATTTTCTAAAAAATGGCTCTAACGATTTTGATTAAAGTGTCGTATATTAAAGATATTTATCTGACAAATAAAATGTATATCTTGAATTTTCTGGGAACAGCCTTTGAAGACTACTTTATTCTAAATGAATGTTACGGAATTTTGCATAACTGGTAAACGGTAAGAGATGGACAAAAATACTTACCACACAAAAAATGTAGAGCACATTAAATCACACAATATATGTTATATACATTTTTTACGTGGAGTTGATTATTTTTTAGATATTCCTTGTCTTTGGTTTCATCTTTGAAAAAACCTATACTTTTCTCATACAGAAATTTGTCAATTCCTGTCCACACACACCAAACAAAGGAACTTCAGTCACATAGCAACCATCTTTTAACTACCACTTTAACCGATGGTACTCCCTTATTTCGCTTTTACTTACAAGGAAGCAAGTAATAAGACTATTTCTGCTAATTCTTTCTCGATTAGCATGAAGAGGCATACATTTTTAACAATAATTTGTTACAGAGAGGTAGAGAAAGTCATGTGAATGGAACACATAAGATTTTTTTAAGCTGTATTCCAATTTCCTCTTTTTTCGTTTTTCTAAAATTTACTTTGTTTTTCTGTTTGATTACCGTTTGCTTTTAATACACATTTATAAACACATAAACACCCATGCCCTAGGCAGGACTTGAACTCACGATCCCTTGCGCCACGAAGCATCAAAGCGAGGCACTTTTACGAGTGCAGCCATGGGGACCGGCAGTTAGCATTCACTCTATGGAGCTGTAGACTACAACATGTTTCAACAGCAGTCTCTGCCCCTTGATGATTCACGCTAATCAGCGGATGTAGATATGTAGGACCGCTTTGTTCATTCTTCGAAACAGTGAAAGTAGGCTAAAATCTCTGTTAGCTTGAAGCAGGTGTGGTGATTAGCGGAAAACCCGAGTTAATGTGTCTCGTTCATCCGCAGGAGAGAAAGAGACAGAGAAATTCGAGGAGCGGGGAATTCCACCGGAAATCCCACAGGGAACATCAGCGTATCTTTCGTTTAATCTGTCATTGTTCTTTCTTTTACTGCTAGTACTAGAACAGCAATTAGTCTGATGGACAATGCGAAAAATTTGACACATTTCCATGCTCTATATGCTGTAAAGTATTTGTCAAAATTCTCGAGCACCAGATGTATGTATTGCGTTAGGCATATACTAGTAGTAGATCATTTATGTTAAAGGTGAGAGAACCATGGACGGCCTCAGACAGGCCACAGACATGCGGAAGTCCCTAACTTTTTATTTTCTCTAATTGATGTACAATGCACATATCAGATAGAGAATCTATTGTTTTCTACCCTAAAATTCGATACCGAGATTTCATTGGAAATATAGATAAAGGTATTTAATTTATTTAAGTTTAATAAAAATTGGTATTTAAGTTTAGTATCTCCCAAGGATGCCACCCAAAGATTTTCAAGAAAATTTCCCTAATCCAAAGTACCTTTTACATGAAGAAATTTCGAAAATTTGATTTCCTTAAATATGGCTCTAACAATTTTGATTAAAGTGCCGCATATTAAATATATTTACATGGCAAATAAAATGAATATCTTTGATTTCTTGGGAATAGCCCCTAAAGCCCTCTTTATTCTGAATGACTTTTGCATGACAGGTAAACTGTAAGAGATAGACAAAAATGTATCACACAAAAAACGTAGATCTCGCTAAAACACAATTTGTCATATGTTAGTTTTTAAGTACCTAAACTTTTATCAAACGGAAAGTTCCCATTCGTGTCATATCTGTCCATTAAAGAGAAACAAATATCAATTTTAATTGCGTAGCTAAAGCTTTTAAAATATTTCAGTATCACTTAGCGTACTGTACTCCTTTATTTCTCTTCTTATATGGAACTAAGTGTTATCTTGATTAGCCGGAAGTAGAGTAAGCTTTTGTAAGAAAAATCAATTGCATACTAGCTAGAGAAGGGCACGTAAATAGAACACTTCAGATTTTGTTTTCAAGTTAATCATCGTTTAATATGACAGGTCAAATTGACCAATGAATGAAATCGATGAAATGTTAGGTACTCAAAAATACTCGAGGTCCATAGAGCTTAAAGTTACTCTATATTCGTCTTTTTAAGTTAAAGGAAACCCCCGAAATAAAACTTATCCGTATGATCCACCTTAGGCGGCGCCGTGGCCGAGTGGTTAGACTACTCGTCTCTCACCTAGAATGCAAGCGACCGCACTTGAGATTTGTGGTGAACAAAACGGCGCAGGGGCGGGGTTTCTCCGGGTTCTCCGGTTTCCCCCGCTATCGCATTCTACCAGTGCTCCATCTTCATCATGTATCATCAGTGTCATCGCCTGCGGGGCCACAATAGTTAAAGTGGGCGTTAAACACTACCAAAAAAAACTCACCTTAACCGAGATTCGAACGCAGGTCCTAATAGTCTAATAGTTCATCTGAACACCAGAAGCGCCAGCGCCAATGGTCCTCGTCCTTAAGAGGATAGCGACAACAACGCCGACCTAATGTCGAGAACATAACCAAGCGCATGCATCCACACGCCATCTGCCAGCACCGTCACAGACCACGAGCCCAGGCATACACAACTGAAAGATGATGGGAAAAGGGAAAAAGGAAAGGAAGTCGTGGAGAATAAGCATCCCAGCATTCACCTAAGTGACAAGAGGAAACTACGAAAAACCCTAAGCCAGAGGGGGCTGTCGACATGGATCTAACCTGCAACCTTCCGAATGCGAGTGGCACACCTTACCGCGACGCCACCTCGCTCGGTCTCATGTTGAAAATGTATCTAGAGGTTTACAATACCTATTCTCTTACATTTTAATTTACAACGTTTAAAACCTTTAGTTGCTCCTCAAGATTAGCCACATAATAATAGCATTGCTATTTTTATGTACAGGTACGGTATGCTTTATATTAAATCAAACGTTGAAATAATTTTTAAAATGTTTTAATTATGGTGATAAGAAAAGTTTAAATATGCTATTTTGAGCTATTCTACAGTGTGGAGCCTGGTTCCCGTACACGAAAACACCCGATTTCGATCCCATTAATGGGAGTGTGATTTTAAAAACCGGGTACAATATCGTTCCTTTCATCACAGTAAGGAAAGTAAGGAGCTACGATTCTGGGGCGTTCAATAAATTTTTAGAAAAAAAGATACAAATTATTTTGATAGATTTTTTTTTGTAGTTTTTAACATAATCTCCTTTTAGCTCGATACACTTTTTCCAGCGTTTCTCCAACTGTTTTAAAGCCTTCCAAAAACTAGGATTTCGGAAGATCTTCAAGATCGGAGGATCTGTTTGGAAGAATCGTTTTCCGCCGAGGTATTGTTTCAAGCTTGGAAATAAAAAATCTAGTAAATACGGTGAATGTTGTAGTAATTCGAAGCTTAATTCTACAATTTTCGGCATCAAAACTGCGCAGGTGTGCAAATCAGCATTGTCTTGATGGAAGAGAATCTGTTTCTTTGTCAGACGAGGACGCTTTTTCTTTGAATCTCTGGTGCGATAACGATGCATAATACTCTATATTTGTCGTTCTTCCTTCCTGCAAATAATCAATGTAGATGATTTCGCGTGTATCCCAAAAAAAACTGAGGCCGTCACCTTACCTGCAGATTTCACCACCTTTGCTTTCTTCGGAGCCGGTTCTCCGTTAAAAAGTCACTGTTTCGACCGTACTTTTGTCTCTGGAGTGTAATAGTGTATCCATGTTTCATCCACAGTGATGCATAGACGCAGAACCTCGTCAGAATTGCGACGAAATAGTACCACACCCACTTCCGATTCAATCACACGATTGCGTTTAATCTCCATTGATAGCAAACGCGGCACCCATCTTGCCGATACCTTTTCCAGACCTACTTTTTGGTGCAAAATTGAGATCACTGTACCTTGTGAGATGCCTGTGGCCTCTACTATTTCGCGAGCTTTTATTCGTCATTCAGTCAAACCATATCCCGGATTTTGTCAACCATTTCGGAGGAATTCACTTCTACTGGACGTCTGGAACAATTCATTTGTGCATGTACGGCCACGTATAAAAACATTTATCCAATTGTAAATTGTTGCAAACGCAGCAGCAGATGTGTCATGAACTTCATCAAACTCTGATTTTATCCCTTTCTGTGTTAAGCCTTTTAAACAGAAGTGTTTAAATACCGCACGAAACTCTCCCTCTCTCTCTCTCTCTCTCTCTCTCTCTCTCTCTCTCTCTCTCTCTCTCTCTCTCTCTCTACATCTTTCTAAAGAAGTACAAGTTTGTTGATTCAAGCGTCTATAGCAACGAAATCACATGGTGGATATAGCTGAAACTTTAACTGCCATCTAATAAAAGACGACGGTTTCCAAATACACTTTTTTTTCGATGCTACGCAGTTCATTTCTTGGATTTTCTAAGGACTCCATGAACACCCCTGTTATTATGTGAGTATGTATTATGTATGTATGTACCAGATGGCCAGCTGCCCCGTATTTGATGTGAGCAGAATCTCTTGGTGCGTTAAAAGAGTTGCAGAACTCAACGGGGTTATTTCCAGTTTAAATCCACCAGTGGAGAACTGGGCGAGAGCGACCTTCGTTTTACCCCTCGCAATGAGCGGACCTGCCCACACTCTCCGCTGTCTCCGCTTATAACAAAACGTGTAAAACGAAGGTTACTCTCGCCAGTACTCCACTGGCAGGGTTTGACATGAATTATCCCCGTTGAGTTCTGCAACTCTTTTAACTCACAAATGGATATCTGCAGATATCTAATACGGGGCAGTTGGGTCACCTTGTATTATAGATGTATGTATGCATGTATGTACGGTTTACCTTAAATTTCTCGAGGAAGTAGGATAAACATTAGCTCCACCTAGAGAATATATTACACAAATCCTAAATTGGTACATGGCTTCTCTATATTTCTATGTCAACTCTTCGGTTTTTCTTTGCACATAGCGCTTCGAAAGCTGCCTCTTCTTGATCCCGGTCTCTCACTAAAGCGACGGAACACAGCCCTTCTAGGCTGCTCTTTTTTCAGGTCGCGTTTGACCTCCGCAACTCCGGCGACCGCTCAGCAATCTAGATTCGTTAGTCAACAGCAACACTAGCGACACCGCCACCAGCAGCAATCTTAGCTGAAACGGGTTATAGCTTGGTCCCATCTTCAAAATGTAAACAATCTAATTCAAACCCCATGTTCCAGCTTGTAAACAACATAGTTCGTATCCATCTTCAAGCACTTTACACAATCTAACTCATGCCCTGTTCCAGCATGTAAGCAACCTAACTTGGTCCCATCTTCCTAAATGTAAACAATTTTAACTCACACTCGTCTTCCAAAATGTAAACTACGTAACTCAGACCCATTTTCCAGCATATAAACAATTTAATTCGGTCGTATCTTTCAAAATGTAAAGAATCTCAGACCCATCAAACTAACTTGGTTCCATCTTTCAGCATGTAAACAACTAGCTCAGACCAATCTTCCAGCACGTAAACAACTTAATTCGGTATCATCTTCCATAATGTAAACAATCTCAGATCCATCTTTCAGCATGCAAACAACCTAAGTGGGTCCCATCTTCCGAAATGTAAACTACCTAACTGATAACCGTTTTCCGGCATGTAAAACCCTTAACTATGCCACATCTTCCAAAATGTAAACACACTAATTCGATCCTGTATGAAATTAACTTCAATATAGTTCATAGCCCATAATTAGCCTTCCAATTTTGTGGATAAAAGTATATTTAGTTTAAAATACTAACGTTCACTAACAAAAAACTGTTCACTTTTATCTATTCACCTTCACCCGTCTTCTACTGCCTTCCGTTTAACTGCGATGCTGATGCGCAGCTTGTTGAGAATGGCCTCGTTGTCCTAGCCGAGGTCATGTGTCGCTGAGTCATATTTTACCGCCTTCATTCCTTTAATACATTATTTATTTACACATAGTCTTAATGCATCATGATTAGGCACATTTGGAAACTAAATTTAAAGCCGTTAGCGACTTTCCTCGCTGACTGAGCCTAGTTTTTTCCTCTTGTTTCCATCGTGAAGAGCTACCAGCAATGTCATGGTCACAGTTTTTTTCCTCAGTGCAGCTATCGCTTTTCACTATCCTCAGAATATTAATACGGTTTCGTACTCTATGCTATGCGGCGCTATGGTTGAGTGGTTGGACCACTCGCCTCCCATCTAGGCGGTCAGGGTTCGATACCAAGCGCCTGCATTCGCGGTGGACGAAGCGGGTCTGAGCGTTTTTTTCCGCGTCCTCCGGTTTCCCCCACCACTCATTCCACTTGCTCCATCATCACCTTTCCAATCATCAACTTCGCTTATATTTCATATCACCCACTTCCTCATGTTCCTTCCTGGCTTTGGGCGACTCTTCGTAACAGGTTCACCATTCTGTGGTTTCATGCCATAGGCTTCCTGACAGGCTTCTGACCCCTAGGCATTGGCTTGTAAGTCTTGGGGGGGGGGGGTTCAGCCCTACAATTACGGGGAGGGTAAGCCGAGTACGAAACGAAACTGTATGCTGCGGGACCGAGTTGGGTTGCAGATGGTGTATGATCGGAACTGAGTTGTTGATAGCATACGCTACGAGTTGAGTTTTACTCACGAAGATAAAAGGGAATGCGTTCTTTTCGTCAGAAGTTTTCTGAGTCCCACTTCCAAATTTAGCAGTCTGCTGTGCCACTATGCATCCGTAGCACATAAAAAGCTGATGTGTTCCATGTACGTGATTTTCTCTACATCGCTGTAGAAAATTTATGTTAAAACGCTTATTCTTCTACGTCATGCTAATTGAGCTAAACGTTACCATAATGATCTTATTATTTGTTTCCATGTAAGTAGAAGGAAAATAAGGCAATACACTAGGTTAACGCTATAGTCAATTTTTTTAAAACCTCGTTACCATGTGGATGAAATCCATTTCTTTGCATTGCCAGAAGTTGGCATATTCCTTTATTGTGAAAAAAGTTTAAGTACTTTTAAATGAAACCAATAACAAGAAATATCCCAAAAATGGTCAAATCCGCGAATAAAATGTATGTGACATAAATTATGTAAAATTCAGCCAAATGCATCCAGAATAAAGATATCTTCAGACCCTATTCCCAGAAAGTTCAAGATATACAGTTTTTCTATCGTTTAAGTATCTTTAATATATGGTATTATAATAAAAATTTCGATTTTTTTTTTCCAGTAAAGGGTAGTTTGAGGGAGGGGAAATTTTCTTAAAAATCTTGTATCGCATTCTTAGAAGCTACTAAACTTAAATACCAAGCTTGGTATTTTACCAATTTTTCGTTTTGGAGTTATCGTATTAACGGACACATACATACTGAACCCTTTTATCATTTTTTTATATAGAGAACCCTAAAACCTGTATCTCCATATAGGATTTTTGAGGGGAAAATAATATCTTCTCTAGCTTCTATGTACATTGTTATGCATATACATCTAAGAGATAGTAAAATGTCTTTTTGGGATATAGGGTGCTCTAAAACGTATATTTCCGGTGAAATTTCGGTATTAAATTTTTTGATAGAGTGCAATACCTTCTCTACCTACCATGTACAATTAGATAAAGTAAAATTGTATAGGAAGTTACCAATATAAATCCCTAATGTACCCATTAGCTGTTACTGTTTTATCTGGTGTGCGTATTAAGCGGTAAATAAGAAAGAAACAAGTTAACACTTTTTAATTCGTAGATCACGACTCTGGCCTATACTTACTCCTACTATTGCTAAAGTGAGTGTGGCATCTATTCATGCTCTTGGGTTATAAGGTAGTACTTATACCAGGAACATTGAAAATGAGTAACCTACTCTGTGAGCATTTGAGCACTAATTTCTAGAAGAGGAAAATGTCGGGTATTAACGATTCAAGATGGCTGCAGATCATATGACTCAGCCATGAACACAATAATATTACCACTCCACTGAGGTAAGCACTCGTCAATCACGAAAGCATTTCCGTTACACCCCAACAGTATCATTTCAGCACAAAACTTCTGAATGAAGGAATAAGTGGTTTATTGAAATACCAGTATGCATATATGGATCCTCATCAATCGCACGCGTCCACAGACCGTGCGTGCTTTGGTAATTCGCAAAATACCGAGCAATATTTATTTTTTTTTAAAAAAGTGAACTTGAATGTCCTAAAACGGGTACTATATTTATATCATTTTAGGGAAAGGTTTGCAGAACTAACCGTATCAACTCCAAAAACTCTCTTCTTCTATTTCCGGGCCGCTTAAATAAATTAGAAAGATGAAAAACATCACTCTGCAGTCTTTGTAAGAAATTATTGTATAAAGGCTTATTCTTCTATTTACTTCATGCTAATCGAGATAAACATTAGCAGAAATTGTCTTATTACTTCCTTCCTAAACCGATAGTCAAACATTTTAAAGCTGGTTGCCAGGTGGTTGAAATCCATTCCTTTGCATTGCCAGAAGTTGAGAAATTCTCGTATTACGAAAGTTTTAAGTATTTTAAATCTGAAACCAATAATGAGGAAAAATGATTTTTTGTAAGAATAGCTTGTTTGTAGAACAGATATAGTCATATGAATGGAACACATCAGATTTTTTGTTTACTTTCTCGCCCGCATACTTATGATAGCTGAGGATACCGAGATTTCACCGCAAACACACGTTTTAGGGTCCCCTATATAAAAAAAAACATTTTTTCAAAAAGGTCCGTGTGTGACCATGTGTCCTTGAAGAGTAATTCAAAAACGAAAAGTCAGTAAAATACCAAACTTGGTATTTAAGTTTAGTATCTTCCAGGGATGTGACACGAAGATTTTGAGAAACATTACCCCACCCCAAACTCCCTTTATATGGAAAAAGGTTCGAACATTTTGATTTTCTCAAAAATGACTCTTAACGATTTTGATTAAAATACCGTATATTAAAGATATTTATACGGCAATTAAAATGTATATCTTGAATTTTCTGGAAATAATTTTTAAAGGTCTCTTTATTGTGAATGACTTTTTCTGAATTTTGCTTAACTTGTAAACCGTAGGAGTTAGACAGTAACATACCACACAGAAAATGTAGATCAAATTAAAATAGTCAATTTATTTCATATGTTTTCGTAGAATAGACCCTTTCTGAGATATTTTTGTTATTTGTTTAAGATTTAAAATACTTAAAATTTTCTCACACGGACTTGTAAACTCTTGGACCTGCATAGAAATGGATTTCATCCACATGGCAACCAGCATTTAAGAGATTAGATATTCGTTTTAGCCTAGTGTGTTCCCTTACTTTCCTTCTACTTACAAGGAAGCAAGTAGATAAGAGAATTTCTGCTAACGTTTATTTTTATTATATAAGGTAAATAGAAGAATATGGTTTTTAACAATAATCTGTTACAGTGATGTAGAGAAAGTCGTGTGAATGGACACATCAGATTTTTTCTCGTTGTTATGCAAAGAGAATGGCGTTTTAGAGTATGGAGACACACTCTTGTAAAATCCAACAATCGATTTACTTATTGCATATTTCTTAGACCTACAACGAAATGTGTACGTATCAAATGAACGTTTAGATAGATTGAAAAGGAGATCAAATAATTACGATTTTGAAAGTAAAACTTCCCTACAAGTGAGTAGAAATGTCTTGTGAATGTAACTCATACATTCCTTAGTACGTATGTATAATGTACAACGTAGGTAAAAAGGTATTGCATTCCTCCAGAAAATCACCGTCCAGAATTCACAGGAAATGTATGTTTTGAGGTCCACATAATCCAAAAGAAGCACTTTTACTTTCTGTAATTGTCGTTCGGTGTATCTGTATAGCATAATGAAAAGTAGGTTGAATACAAAACTTCTTATTTAAGTTCTGTATCTTTCAAGGATACAAAATAAAAACATTCCACCCCAAACTACCATTTACATGGAAAATTTTGATTTTATTAAAAATGGCTCTAATGAATTTGATTAAAAGATCGTGCGTTAAAGATATTTACATAACAAATTAAATGCATCTCTAATTTAAATTTACTGGGAGAAGCCACTGAAATGCGCTTCATTCTGGATGACTTTTCCATAACTGGTAATAAAATTAATCACATAGTGACAGATTTTAAAATATTAATAGTATCGCTTTGGCGTAGTATATTCCCTTATGCCCCTTCTATTTATAAAAAGTAAGTGTTTAGACCATTTCTGGGCCTCGTTTATATGAAGCAGCTAGAAGAATCATTCTTTTTAACAATACATTAAAACCTGTAGAACAGGCAGAGAAACCATGCGAATGGAACACGTCATATTTTTAAAATAGTTGCAGCCATAACTTCGACGAAGAAACCGATTTTATTATTAAATAAACTTTCATTCATTTTGCACGTTTAAGGGGAAATAAAACACCTTTATGTTTGTACATACGTGTATTTGTGCATATATATCATTTCCCTTGAGGCCAATTTAATAGTTCATCCCAAATTGTGCCACTGGTTCTGAAAGTTTGCAGTATGACATGAACCTATTGGTTTTGAAATGTCACCTACATCCCCTGTGAGCATTTGGAATGACCTCGTGCCATAAAACCGCAATGCAAGCGGTTGAACATTTGCTGAACATCGATTCATGATATTCGGATATTTCGATGACAGCTCAGTTTCTCCAATCGCTTTTGACACTAGTGGCTCAGATAAATTCCGGCTCATTTTATTATTTTCTGTAAACTAAAAAGGGCGTCATTCCGTACAGTTACAGTCATACAGTTACAAAGGATTCATGTCATTTCTGTGTGAATGCTTTAACGGTCGAACCATTTTTTCTCAGTTTTTAAGGCGCTCGTCCAGATTTCTTCAGGTTTTTAATGCTACGAGTAAATGTATACGTGATAAATTACATTTGTTCTGTTTTAATAAGTTTTCAATAGTATTATAGACGGAAGAGCATTATTATTATTATTATTATTTATTGCGTAAGTAGGCGAAGTATTGTATTCCACCCAAAGTTTCAATACCGTGATTTAACTGTAATACGTTTTAAGACCTCCTGAATACAAACAAAAAAAGTGTTGCATGTGTGTGTGGTATGTGTGAATATAAAAAAAATTCGGATAAATATTGAACTTGGCATTTAAGTTCATTATCTTCCGAGGATACCACACGAAGATTTTCAAGAAACCCCTGCACCCCAAGCTACGCTTTACACAGATCATGTTTTTTTCGAAATGTTTGATTTTCTCAAAAATGGCTCTAACGATTTTCATTAAAATACTACATGTTTAAGATATTAAAATCATGACAAATTAAATGCATATTTTGAAATTTCTGGGAGTAGCCACTCAAGTCTCCTTCATTCTGGATGACTTTAGCATATCTGGTAAACCTACACAAAATATGTAGATCTTGTTAATGCATAATTTGTCAGATCCATGTTGATGGGATAGCTATTTCCGAGATATTCCTTATTATCGATTTCAGTACTTTTACACTACTCAAATGTGAGGTGGTCGTTTGGTTTACGTTTTTATACTGGTCATGCAAATGGAAAGTTACTTCAAGGCCCTCACATAGTGACAAATTCTTATCCTTTAGCTAGTGTATTCCCATTGCATCTTTAAGGAATTATATAATAAAATGATTTTGCAAATGTTTATCTAAATTAGCATGAAATAGATGAAGAGTTAGTTTATACAACAATATTTTGCTGCCTAGCACATATAGAAAATAATGCGAATGGATTTAATGGATTAGATTTTTATATAGCTCCTGTTGTTAAACAACCCTATTTTTTACTTCATGGCATTCTAATGAAGGGTGAAAACCTTCTTCGCTACGCTTGTTTTATGCAACCATTGTGTTAGTGTTCAAATCTGTTTTATTCCTAATTTATGAACTGATATTAGGCGTTCTGTAGCCAATTTCTGACAAAAATAATGTAATGAAGCAATTATTAAAGTGGGATGTAAAATTATCGTCTAAGATATTAGTTTAAAAGGCATACCAGGAAAAAATTGATGGCTTAATTATAGAAGTTGTTCATTAAATGAGACATACTATTCTATGATAACATTTATTTAATTTAACCTGTCCTTTAACCTGTTAGGTCATATCGGATGAGGATGAACGAATTGGGAGAAATGAATCCCAAGGTCCATGGGGCTTAAAACTACCCGACATTCGTCTTCTCAGGATAAGGGAAAACACCAGATAACTCACTCTAACCGAGACTCGAACTCCGCACCTCTTGAATATGAGGTAGACAAGCTACCACTACACTAAAAATACGGGCTGATAATAATATTATTTCTCCTTGTAATTAAGGTAACCATAATCGACATTGTATTGAGTTTTAACAGCACACCATGTGGCAATTAACTCAATGATTTGCTCATTATTTCCTTCCATCATTTTTGCTTTTAATAAAATGTTAGATAATAAAATGTTGCCAACAGAGAGATAAAAATTATCTGGTACAGAAGTGTCTTGGTGAAGAAAGAATAGGATAGGAAACTGTTTGCTGCTTACAATTCCAATTTTGTTCGTGTGTAAAAAATTCAAAGAGCTCCCAAGTCATCTCAGAAACGGGACGATTTAAACAATTGGAATCCCAGAGAATGAAGACACAAACCTCTGATTGAGTTTAGGTAAGTTCTTTAATCCAGACAGAAATCCACATGGCCTGTATGTACAAGCAAGATGAGTGGGGGAGTTACACTGTAGAATGTTTACTTTCTCTAGCCCGTATGTAGAGTATACGTAGTGGATAGACAAGGTATTGTATTCTACCTAAAAATTTGATGTCGAGATTTCACCGGAAATACGCGTTTTGAGACCCTTGAATAAAAAAGATTAGAAACATATCCGTGTGCTCAAAAACGAAAAGTCGGTTAAATGCCAAACTCGATATTTAAGTTCAGTTTCTTCCAAGGATGCGATACGAAGATTTTCAAGAAAATCGCCCTACCCTCAACTACCCTTTATATGGAACATTTTTCGAAAATTCTTATCTTCTCAAAAATGGCTCAACGATTTCTATTAATAGATCATTTCATACTTTTATGAAAAACGAAGTGTATATCTTGAGTTTTCAGGAAGGCCTCTTCATTCTTGATGAGTTTTGTATAATAATAACTCCATGGCACTACAGCTCACAACGAACCATGGCCTACCGCCCGGCCACTGCGTCCCCCATCTTGGTCCATGACAGACTACATGGACCGAGATGGGGGACGCAGCGGCCGGGCGGTAGGCCATTTACATGGATGGGGTGCAGTATTGGAGGGTGAGACATGGTCAGCTCCTCGTAATATCTCTATATCGACATTTTGGGTGGAATTCAACAGTATGTACATTGCATAGAAAGTAAAAATAAGAATTACAGCATAGTATTTGTGTACCGCCATCATACTTTTTGGTATTTTAAGTATTCCAGATCATTGCGCAATCTGAAAAAGCTTTCGTTTAGTGCATCTAATTTAATTCTAAAAGTTAAAAAATTTAAATATACTACATTCTCATGATTTTCTCTATCCTTTAAAACTTCCTAGAAACCCTTATTCCATCTACTTCAATTTAAAAGAGATAAACATTTGAAGAAATTGCTTTATTTCTTATTTCTTCGTGATTAGAAAGGGAATGAGGGAGTACCGTAGACTTAAGCAACATTGATATCTTTTCAGAGAGGTCCTTTTGTATGACCACAATAAAAGCAGATGGCGCCTTGCACAGATTATTCGTAGAAAATTCAAGACATACATTTCAGTTGTTTTTTTTATTTTAAACATACAAAAGTACTTTAAACAAAAATGGTACAGTCATTTTTTTTTTAAAAATGGGTGGATTTTTTTTATTATGAAATTGCTAAAGAAAGGTGACTGCCTACGTGTAAAAATTGGAGAGATATACCATTACTTTCAGAACCCAGTAAAGCTCTCCCAAGGTAATTTTGAATCGCGCTCGTAGCAAAGAAACTACAGAAACTAAACTCAGGAGGTAACAGGTTCCCTAAGTAAAGAAGCCATGTGGGCTTGAGAAATACTGGATGCTAATATACTCTGTATTCAGTGCTTAAAGATTTTTAAAATGCTTTTGGTTCAGCTAAAAGATCAGTTATATGGTGGTGTATTTTGAATGCATGTGATGTACCTAAAGATATTATAAATGCTATTAAATATACGTATGAACATTTTGAATGCCAACTCTTACACGAAGGAAAGCTGACAGTCCCAATTCAAACCAATATGGGAGATAGACGAGGTGTGTTCTGTCACCAGTTATTATATTTGTACTAGTTTTGGGTACTGATGAGGTAGGTTGTCAAAGGAGGTAAAAACAAAACAAAACAAAAACGCTTGCAATGGGAGCTAAGGAATAATCTTGAAGGCTTGAATTTTGCGGATGAAATTTGCCACAGGTTTCGGGACATGGAAATATAATTAATGACTTTACAGGCGGAAGCAAAGAAAGTGGAATTAAAAATAAACGCCGTAAAAGAAATGAGAATAAATGTAGTTTCCAACAAAAGTGGAAAGCTGATGGCAATGGCATGGAAGAAGTAGATTTATATATCCATCTTGGAAATGTTCTTATTAAGAAGATGATGTTAGAAGACGAAGTGAATCATGTAAAAGCAGCCTTTGTATAGCTTTACCCATATGAAAAAAACGCAATTTAACAAGAAAAACAAAACTACGCCTCTTTGATACGTATGTGAAGTCGGTACTCCTAAATGGTTCCGAAACATGGAGGGTGGCGGAAAGCATAGATAAATAACTACACAACTGTGTAAACAGATGCTTGAAAAGCTTTATTGCATTATGATGGCCATATTTTATAGGTAACAAATACGCATTTTGTGCACGTGCAAAGTAAACTGAAATTAAGACACAAATAAAAAAGAGAAAATGGAACAGGATTGGCCATAGGTGTATAAAGCCAGAAGGAGCTATTAAGAGGGATGGGGTGGATTGGAGTCCGCAAGGAGCAAGAAAAAGAGGTCGGTCCAGAATAACATGGAGAAGAACCAGAGGAGGAGATTAAGAAAGTCGGAAGGATTTGAAACGGCTGGCTGGTCAAAAGAGGAGGATGGAAGACCTTTATTGAGGTCGTAGTAACAGAAAATCAGTAACATCATTTTTAACAAAATGAAAAATAGCGAAACATTTTGAGATGTAAAGACTAGTTATATGTAGAAGGATTTTCTTAGAATTTTTATGCCTCATCCTTGGAGAATATTGAACTTAAATTCCAAGTTTGATATTTACAAAATGTTCGGTTTTGGGTCATGCCGTTCACACATACCAACTTTTTTCTAAAAGTTTTCTTTCTTTGGATCCAGAATTCCACTTGTACTAACTATACCTGGGTAGTAGAAAAAGTAAAAGCGCCATATTCAGATATATGTGTAATGAAACATAACTGCCAATCGACATATTTTAGTCATAAATGTAATTTCTATTTAGAGTAAAAGACATCGTCAACTTGTTGTTGACAACACGTCATGACTTCACTCATATATTAATTCTCATCTTGTTTCCTTCATAAAATATCCTTAAAAATGCACCATCTTTGCATTCTCTACACATATTTGCAATGAGCATAATAGAGAAGGTATTGCATTCCACCCAAAATTCGATATCGAAATTTCACCGGAAATAAATGTTTTGAGAATACCTAAATAAAAAATCCATTTTTAGAAAAAGATGTGTGTTTGTGTGTTGTGTGTGTATGTGTGTGTGTGTGTGTATGCATGGCTCTGGACAGCATACCTCAAAATACTTGGTAGACAAAATAAAATATTTAGTAATTCGTACTTTATTGCAAAACGGAAATTACTTTTAAATGTCCCTTGGATTATGGGTTTCAACATCCTTTAACTTCAATATTATGTATATGGGATGATAAACGATGAAATAGAGCCCACACGAACACAGATTTCATACCCATTAGAGTTGGGACTACTAAACAGGGGCATAATGGACAACTGCATCCTATGGAATTCAAACTTGGGTCTTAACATTCAGAAAAATCATGTTTGAAACATGTCAAAGAAGAAAAAGAGTTTTGGGGTCAGCCTCCTAGATTATATCGCAAGGAAGACCTGAGGAAGATGACAGTATCGAGACAATATTTCACCCATCTGTATCAAGTGGAAGTGGGCGGGCCACGTCGTGAGGATGGACCACCTCAGATTGGCGTATAACAAGAGCGTGGGACCCAAGAACCTGCGAAGTGACATTAGGACGTCTGAAAATAAAATGGAAAAGACGGCGTAAAACTTCACTTTGGACCCAGATTGACTACAAAAGCCAAGGACCAACGCGAATGAAGACTGCTGACAAAGGAATGAAGAGTGTTTCCGAAATAGCTATGCGCGATTGCCAGTTCAGCCACCTGGCCCTTGTCTTTTAGGGATTCCATGGACTAATTCTAATATTATTTTACTGAGAACATGAAGTAACCCTGACAAAATGCTTGTCCAGGTAGCCCACCCTAACGTAAAAGCAAGGGAGGTGTAATATCCTCATACCAAATGCTTTCAATACTGAAATGTTAAAATACCGAATCATGCTTCGCGTTGAATTGTAGGGATTTAGGTGAGGAACGGAGGGGGACACCTCGTTTACTATGGTCGTGAAAAAAATTATTGTGGCTACCAACCCCCGGCGCGGAATGAATGAGGTGAATGGGACCAAACAGACCGGCACCTAGGAAGCGGAGACACTAATTACAGAGAGCACGAAGACCCTAATATTCCAGATTGAACACTGTGACAGTGAGGAAGAGGCACAGTGTTGAGAGGTAGAGATGAAGGGGCCCTTATGGCTACAAGCTCCGATCCAACAGCAACCAGACCTGAAAGATGAAGAGGAGGATATGAAGTGAGAAAGAAGGAAGATGATTCGTGGTGGTAGAAAAGGACCCCGGCATTCGCTTTGGCGGTCCGAAAAAGACACAGAAAACCCCAGGACCAGAAAAGCCCAGCGCGGTCGCCTGGGATCCAACTCGGGACCTCCCGAATATCAGTTACAGACGAAACTGCCCGAGCTGCTGCTTCGATTCACGTGGCGTTGACATGTGTCTGTTTCCAGCTGAACCAACGCTACTAGGAAGGAGACAAAGGAACTCTGTTTATTGAAGCACTGAAATAAAGTATATTCCTTCCCTTGAAATAATTCATCTCTTGTGGTGCTCTTCGTGAAGTAAGTTGCTTGGATGATGTATTTCCTAAAATAAGTGAATTCTGCGAATAATTAAATGTGACCAATCTCCTCTGAGAGCAATACTTTATCGTCATCAAATGAATAACATAGAGCATCCAAAATGGTGGGCGGCGGGGCTACAACGGGGATTATAAAAATTGACTTAACGACATTTGGCAAAGGGGTAATGTAAGAAAACCTCTATGAAGCATAAAATAAATCTGAAAGTAGAAAAAAAGAAAACAAATCAGCATTGGGACTAAAATGAAATAAATATAAGTTGAGTTAAAGAAGTACATAATATATAGATTGGGTATGGAACAGAGGACCGGAATAGTTTGGTGTAGGGTTGAAGGTTGGAAAGCTCATTAAGTTGGTGACGATACAATAGGAGTATTTACTCATTATGCGGTAAATAGGAAGACTGGACGAATATTTTTGGCAGTTTGCGTGCAGACGGAGGATGCTAGGAAAAAATTATCCGTTCTGAATAATGTTTAGCTTCAAACGACGGAGGACAGTATGCTGGGATTTGATTCTGAACAGCCGAAACTGGCCAAGCTTGGGCACATGCTTAATGACAGTGTGTTTGCTAAGATATACGGATTTGTATAAATACGAGTATTTATGCTTCATATATCAGCAAATATATGTGTGTGAATACGCGGGTGATTGTGTTAGTGCGAGTGTGGTTATGTGATATCTGTTTCTGCTTCTTTATTTTGTTGTTGTATCGTCCATGTGCGTGTTTACAGTATTCTGAATATAAAATAGGGGTAGTTAATATTTTGAAAGCAAGTATTTTTCTAGAGAGCGTGTACTACCGTCTTCTGACCCAGGCGACATTGTTACGCAATTAATGTAATACCATGCTCTTAACAAAAACTATTACTACTATTACTTTATCTATGCGAACTGGCCACTAAGTGCACCTATAGTAAATTTCAAGGCAATCGAGGGGGGGGGATAAGTAAAAGACTAAGCTAAGCATACCTATGAGGAGGCGGAATAAATTGGCCCCTATGATGTTTTTTTTTTTTTTTTTTTTTTTTTTTTTTTTTTTTTTTTTTTTTAATTGTTTCAATTTCAATAGTCACATCGGGGGCTTTGACTTATGAAACAACTTATATTGCTGTAGGTTTAGAACGTAGGTTAAATGTGAATCATTTAACACACACACACACATTCACTCTCACATACATCCTTCCAGACTCTGTGGGAAAGGGAATAATTCTGGTTAAAGAAAAATTCTCCACCCCAGCCGGGAATCGAATCCGTGACCTCTGGGTGAAAAGTCAGCTCGCTGACCTTTAGACCATGGAAGCACATATGATGGATTTTTGGCCATGGAAAATCCAACCTTTTTACTTTCTCTACACGTACTATGTTCATAGTGTATAGAGAAGGTATTGCACTCGACCAAAAAATTTCCGAGATTTCACCGGAAATATATATTTTAGGGTCCCCTGTGCCAAAAAAAAAGTATTTTCAGAAAAAGGTCCGTGTGTGTGTCCGTGTGTCAGAGTGTCTGAGAACACGATAACTCAAAAACGAAAAGTCGCTAAAATACCAAACTTGGTATTTAAGGTTAGCATCTTCCAAGGATGCGACACGAAGATTTTGAGAAAAATCCCCCCACACCATACTACCCTTTACATGGAACTTTTTTCGAAAATTTTGATTTTCTAAAAAAATGGTTCTAATGATTTTGATTAAAATATTATACGTTAAAGATATTTACCTGGCAAATAAAATGTATATTTTGAATTTTCTGGGAATAGCCTCTGAAAGACTACTTTATTCTGAGTGAATTTTACGGGATTTTGCATAACTGCTAAACCGTAAGATGGACAAAAACTTACTACACCAAAAATGTAGAGCACCTTAAAACACACAATTTATGTTTTATTCATTTTTTTCTTGGAGCTGGTTGTTTTTAGATACTCCTTGTTTTTGATTTCAGCTTTGAAAAACTTAACTTTCTCATACAGAAATGTGTCAACTCCTGTCCATAAAACAAAGGAACTTCATTCTCTATAGCCTATGGTATTCCTTTATTTACTTAACAAGGAAGCAAGTAATAAGAATATTTCTGCTATTTTTTCTCGATTAGCATGAAGTAAATAAAAGCATAAACTTTTTAATAATAATTTGTTGCAGAGATGTAGAGAAAGTTATGTGAATGGAACACATCAGATTTTTACTTGTCCAAGGTAGTGTTTCGTATTCTTGAATTATATATTAATTGGTTAAGAAAAGTACCAAGGAGCATTTTTGTTGTATAGGAGACTTTACAAGCATTCGCTTAAATGACAGAATCGATTTGGATAGAGAAATCTGTCGTCATTGCCATTCAAGACAGAGATAAGAACAATCTATTTTGTATTCAAGAGCGTTTTCTCTTTACGTGCAAAATGCTTTTATCTGATAGACTTTTAGCTGAAGCGCTGCTATCATTTCACTACCAGATGCCACATGGGAAACAGTCTGTATGTATATTTTCGTAAGGATATTTCCCTGAGAGGAGGCCGGGAAAGACATTCACAATTAGCAAGCTTATCCATGTTCAGACACTGTACAATCTGAATTGTGCCTAATAGCTTTCACCTAAAAGAGGTAGTGAAAGAAAACACTGTTTTGGTGCTAAATTTATTTTCAGAAATGGAACAAAGTTTAGGGATGTGCACAGTGCCTGCAAAATAAAGCAGAGTTTATTAAATTACACATTTTATGTTGCGAATATAACGCTGCTTGTTCCCTGAATTAATCGACACATAAAATAAATTCGCGAATACAACAGTTAAGCTTTTCTTGCCCCTTTACAAAACTTTAGAACTCTCGATAGATAATAGTTATAAATCTCTACTCTTAATGCGTTTCTTGTTTATCAGCAAAGCTTGGAATAAAAGTTGTGTGTGTGTGTGTGTGTGTGTGTGTGTGTGTGTGTGTGTGTGTGTGTGCGCGCGCGTTACGAAGGTGTATCCCACACTGTAACCGTGGGCTTATTGTACATCAGTCCCCTAGAAGAAATGGAAATGGGAGCTTTATTTATGGACGCTCTTTAACTGCTGAGTTTCTCAGCGTCCCATTCTGTACTGGGCGTGAAAGACCGCTTAATTTTGCTAAAAGGCCTCTTTTATCAGACTTGAGACTTTTTGCGACACGGGACGAACGTCTTTACTTCCCTTCCGAAGGAAGATATGCTAAGGGTTTTTACGCGCGAAAAAAATTTCGTTCTCCGCCGGGCTTGAACCCGCGCATAATCCTGGAGGAAGGATGAGATGAGTGTAATTTCCAAAGGCGGCCGACAGCAAGACAGGGCGAGACCAGTCGTGGAGGGTCCCTAACAGTTCACATGTAGTTGATCTCGATGCGGGTAGCGCCAAGAACCAATAACCCAGTCCCGAGTACACCACCTGAGTGCGCAGGCAAACGCTAATGCCATCCGGCCCCGAGAGCTGTATTTTTAGAGAGCAGTCACCTCCAGAAATGGCGCCTCTGTCACACACCTCGTCGACACTTACAACCCTAAAAGAGAGCGATTGGATGAAATAAAGATGCAATGAAGGAACAGGAAGTTCGGGGAATGAAGAATCCTCTACAGCATTCACCTAATGACCCGGGAGAATGCCGAAAAACCCACGGGTCAGAGAGGTCGGCCGCGGGGAAATGATACCAGGAATACCCGAATTCCAGTCCCAGAGCCACCTGGATCGGTGAAATAAGAGTTGTCCCTTGTTTGTCGGAAATTCAAGTATTAACATTTAGGTCCAAATTCTGTATTCTTTTCCACTTTTTCTCATTTTAAGTAGGTTCTTTCTACTTTTTACTTTCTCTAGCATGTATATACATACATAAAATGTATACAGTAACTAGAGAATGGATTGTATTCCACTCAAAAATTCGAATCCGAAATTTCACCGTATATAGATACATGCTATAGGGTCCCCTGAATAATAATAATAATAATAATAATAATAATAATAATAATAACAACAACAACAATAATAATAACAATAATGCATTTTAAAAAAGGTCCGTATGTATGTTTCTTTCCCTTTCTCTCTCTCCGTATGTATGGACAGAAAAACTCAAAAATTAAAAGGCGGTTAAATACCATACCTGTCAGGAAAAGAATTTAAATTTATATAAAAATCTGATGTGCTGCATTCACATAACCTTCTCTACTTACGTGATGAAACTATTCTTACAAAAGGGATTCTTCTATTTATTTCACACTTATCAATATAAACATTAGCAGCAACTGTTTTATTACATATTATTTCCTTGTACAAGAGGAATAATGAGATAAAATAACCTAAAGCGACAGACAAATCTTTTAAAAGCTATATGATAGTTTTGAAACGCCGTTTCTTTAGCTTGAGCAGGAGGAATAAAAAAATTAATAGCGACTTCCATTTGTAGAAAAGTATGATTATATAAAAGTTTCAACCTATAAGAAGCAATACCTCCGAAATGGTTAGCTCCACAATAAAAAGCTGATGTGTTACACTCCATGATTTTCTCTAGCTTATTTACAAACACACTTCTTACTGAAGATTATTCTTCTTTCCACACAATGCTAATTGAGATACACATTAGCAGAATGTTCTTATTACTTAGTGCCTTGTAAGTAGAAGGGAACTAAAGGAATGCACTAGGCTAAGTGATAGTCATATGTTTTAAAAGCTGTCGTTATGCGATTGTCATTGCAAATCACTTCTTTACTTGTTCAGGAGTAGAACAAAAGAAAAACGGACACTTACTATCTGCGAAAGTATAAGTATCTATTTTACAATTGAAACAAATAACAAGGAATATCTCGGAAACAGTTACCTCCACAACAAAAGCATAAAATTGACTGTTTTGACGAAATCTACATTTTTTGCGTTTGCCTATTATCTCTACGGTTTAACACTTAAGCCAAATCCGACAAAAGTCATCCAGAATAAAGATGCTTTTTTCGGACCCCAAAATATATATTTCCAGTGAAATTTCGACATCGAATTTTTGGGTGGAATATAATGCCTTCTCCATATACTATGTTCAATGTACATGAGTGCTAGAGAAAGTAAAAGTACAAGACACATATTCTGTGTCTGTTTATTACTTTCTCTACACGTACTATGTACATAGTGTATAGAGAAAGTATTATGATGCACCCGAAACTTCGATCCCAGATTTCACCGGAAATATGTTTTGAGACCTCCTAAAATTAAAAAAAAAAACATTTTTAGAAAAATGTCCGTGTGTGTGTCTGTTAGTCTGTCTGTCAGTGTGTATATGTCTGTGGGCAGCATAGTTAAACAACGAAAAGTCCGTTAAATACCAAACTTGGCATTTAAATTACGGTGTTGTTGTTTTGCACCACCTTTGGGACGCCTTATGCGGTGAGCTCAGACGTTGGGTGCTCTGTGCGGTGGCCTTATCCCCACACTCAAAACACCAGACGCTGAGTTCTCTGCTTCGAGCCCAGATTGAAGACGTTGGCAAGACTCACTCCACCACCAATGAGTAGACCCACGTACCAGGTGAGGTGTATCTACTACCGTTGAATGTTTGCCTCGGCGTTGCTCAGTCTGCACGATTGTTGACTCTCTAGGGGTGGTGCAGCTAATGGGGGCAGTTCAGGGAATGATCTTATAATAATTAAAAACTTACGTTACTTCCCTGGATTTTATTTCTTACTAGGAGAAGCGAGATAAGCACTTTTGCTTTACAATTATGCTAACTTTTACACTTGTTATGAACTTTAACACTTGGCTGATCACACATTATTATATTTCCTTCTTCTTCCTTAATTCTGCGTTATACAATATACTTTAACACACGTTACTAACTTTAAAGATACTTAGAGCGCTGGAGACTACTAAGCTTTCGTTACACGGTGCAGTGTTTAACTTTGTGTGAAGAAGTTACGTTCAGCCCGACAACCGACAGCATGACAGCGATAGACAGATATCAACAGACAGTCCCGATGTTAACAGACAGTCCCGATGTGCCTTCTTGGGCTCTTTATATACTACAAATACCGTCATGGCGGCCTCTTTCTGATTGGACAGAAAGGCCGCGCGATTGACGTAAATATTACCCAAAAGTCAATTTTTCTATTCCCGGAGTGCACTGTAAACCTCACGTGACATATCTTGTACAATGAAAAATTACCGTCTTCCGAATTTAAAGGTTTACCTCCGCTGTAACTCAATTGTACGTGACTGGACAAAAGAAACCTTTCTAACAAAAGCGCTTCTCCCCCCTTCTACTCTCTTGGGGTCAGCTTCCTATTTCTGCTCCAAGCTGCATTTACTATGTTAAATACATACATTTGTACTCATTTAGCTTTACATTGATAAATAATTAATAAATAATAATATTTTGATAGGAAAGCTAATTAACGGTCTCAAAATTCAGTATCTTCCAAAGAGGCGACACGAAGATTTTCAAGAAAATCCCTCCACCCCAAACTACCCTTTATGTTTTCAAAACTTTTGATTTTCTCAAAAATAGCTTTAACGATTTTGATTAAAATGCCGTATATGAAAGATATTTTTACAGGGAAAATAAAATGTATATCTTGAATTTTCTGGGAACAGCCTCTGAAGGCATCTTTATTCTGGATGAATTTTGTGGAATTTTGCATAACTAGTTAACTATAAGAGATAGACAAAAACTTAACTTAAAGAAAATGTAGAGCACGTTATATCACACAATTTATGTTATATACATTTTTTTCATGGAGTTGGTCGTGTTTGAGATATTCCTTGTTATTGGTTACAGCTATAAAATACATACTTTTCTCGTATGTACGGGAATTTGTCAACTCCTGTCCATTCAAACAAAGGAACTTCAGTCACATAGTAACCAGCTTTTGACTATCACTTTAACCTATGGTACTCCCTTATTTCGCTTCTACTTACAAGGGAGCAAGTAATAAGACTATTACTGCTAATTTTTTCTCGATTAGCATGAAGTAAATAGAAGAATAAGCTTTTTAACAATAATTTGTTGCAGAGATGTGGATAAAGTCATGTGAATGGAACACACCAGATATTTTTTCGTTACTTCTTCGTGTATTGACTTGTTCTGCTAAGCATACCCTATGTAATACTATTAATGATAATATTACACTGATACACTACGTGCTCTCCTATTATAATGCTTTTCGTTATGCTATTTTTATTTTGTTTTATTCTGCTAAGTTTATACTGCATTATAATATTAATGATGATAACACACTGAAGCACATGTTCTCTCGTGTTTGCTTGTTTGTCGTTACGACGTACTCATGTTTTGATCTAATTTGCTAAGCGTATACTATTAATGATAATAACACATCGAAACACTACGTGCTCTTGTATTATGATCAGACCTGGGATTTTAGGTAAAAAACTGTTTGTTCCTCATGATATACAGAAAATGAAAGTTGTGTACATATGTACTAATTATGGAAATATATGTTCAAAAATCTGATGTGTTACACTCACATGACTTTCTCTAGCTGTTCTACAAACTTCTTACATAAGATTATTCTTCTTTCTGCGCCTTGCTAATCGAGGTACTCATTAGCACAATGTTCTTATTACTTAGTTCCTTATAAGTAGGAAGAAAATAAGAGAATACACTATACAAAACCAATGTTTTAAAAGCTGTCGTTATGCGATTGTCATTACAAATCGCTTCTTTTCTTGGCCAGGAGTAGAACAAAAGAAAAACGGACACTCCCGTCTGAGAAAAGTATAAGTACTTCACAACTGTAACTAATAACAATGAATACTTCGAAAACGGCAAGCTCCACGAAAAAAATGTACATGAAATAACTTGTGTATTTTAACAAGACCTACAGTAAATTTTTGTCTATCTCTTACGGTTTACTAGTTATGCCAAATTAAGCAAAGTTCATCCAAAATAAACAGGTCTTTAGAAGTTATTCCCAGAAAATTCAAGATATACATTTTATTTGTCAGGTAAATATCTTTAATATACGACATTTTAATAAAAATCGTTAGTCATTTTTAAGAAAAACAAAATTTTCGAAAAAAGTTCCATGTAAAGGGTAGTTTCGGGTGGGGGGATTTTTCTCAAAATCTTCGTGTTGCATCTTTGGAAGATACTAAACTTAAATACCAAGTTTGGTATTTTAGCTACTTTTCGTTTTTGATTTCGCGTGATCACAGACACACGGACACACGGACACACACACACACACACACACATGGACCTTTTTCTGAAAATGCTTTTTTTGGATACAAGGGGTCCTAAAACATGTATTTCCGGTGAACTCTCGATATCGACTTTTTGGGTGGTATACAATATTTCTCTGTCTCTATGTACATTGTACATACGGGGCTATAGAAAGTAAAAATCTGATGTGTACCATTCACATGACTTTCTCCATATCCCTGCAACAAATAATTCTTAAAAAGCTTATACTTCTATTTACTTTATGCTACAAATTAGCGGAAATAATCTTATTACTCGCATCCTTGTAATTAGAAGCGAAATAAGGGACAACCGTAGGTTAAAGTGATAGTCAAAAGCTGGTTGCTATGTCAATGAAGTTCCTTTGTTTATATGGATAGGAGTTGACAAGTTCCAGTATGAGAAAAGTATACGTTTTTCATAGCAGAAACCAAAAATAAGGAATGTCACAAAAACGACAAACTCCACGAAAAAAATGTATATAGCATAAATTATGTGTTTTAATGTGCTCTACATTTTTTGTGTAGTAAGTTTTTTTCCATCTCTTACGGTTTAGCAGTTATTCAAAATTTAGTAAAATTCATCCAGAATAAACTACTCTTCAGGGGCTATTCCCAGAAAATTCAAGATATACATTTCATTTGTCAGGTAAATATGTGTAATATCCGAAATTTTAATCAAAATCGTTAGAGCCATTTTTGAGAAAATAAACATTTTCGAAAAAAGTTCCATGTAAAGGGCAGTTGGGGGTGGAGGGATTTTTCTCAAAATCTTCGTGTCACATCCCTAGAAGATACTAAACTTAAATACCAAGTTTGGTATTTTACCGACTTTTCGTTTTTGAGTTATCGTGTTCACAGTCACACGGACACACGGACACACACACACACACACACACACACACACACACACACACACACACACACCACGCGGACCTTTTTGTGAAAATGCTTTTTTTGGATATTGGGGACCCTAAAACATATATTTCCGGTGAAATCTCGGTATCGAATTTTTGGTGGAGTGCAATACTTTCTCTATACATTATGTACATAGTGCGTATGGAGAAAGTAAAAATGGTAGCCCTATACAACCTAAACTACCTAATTTCAGTTAGAACCTACTGTTACCTAATTTTCCTTTTTGCAACTTCCTTATTTGGTAATGTGGAAACGCCGTGTAAGCCTGAATGCCAGCCGTACCTTGACAACAATCGCAGTGAAAACTGCATAGTTCGTCTCCTCTGTTCCCTAATGTACGAGATATCACAGCAGAGACACTGAATTTAGTGGAAAATAAAACATGCCGAACAAGCCAGATCATGTCTGATCCAGCAATGGATAAAAGAATTTCCTAACTTTTTGAAGGATGGAACAATTATTCGCTATGATGTGTGCTATGAAGAAATGAGTAAATTTTATAAATTTATATAACACTATTTAGCATTGCTTTAAGAATTATCGAAAATGCAGGATACTCCTGTAGTGAGTAGCATCTGACTCAAATAATTCGGAAAAGATTTTCTTTTTCTTTTCTAAATTTCACGTTAAAACAAACTACGAACGCTTGATGTAAGGACTAGTATTTTACTAAGTAAATTTAATTTATAAACACTTAAGGAAATGAAATAATTATTTATGTTTTATTGTTATTTTAGGCAGATTGTGAACAGAGGTTACATTTAACCCAGCATGTTACAGGAGCTAAGCATCAATCACATTTACAAAACAAATCAAAACTCTTTAAACAAACGTTCAATCAAACGCAACAAACCGACATGAATTTCATTCAGACCTGTGTCGAGCCATTGTTGCAGCACACGTTTCTTCAATGCACTTTAAAATAGGCAGTTTAAAAATTTCTAGATAAATACTGTCACCGCAGCATTCCATCAGAATCCACATTGAGAAAAAATGATTTGCATACTTTATATGATGAAACATTAAGCGGAGTAGGGGAAGATATAGGTGATTCATACATATGGATCTCTGTCAATGGGATAACCGATAGGTTAGGTCGATGTGTAGCCAATGAAATCGTTGGAAAATTGGATCCTGACAAGCCTAAATTGATCAGCAGCACGGTACTGAAAATGAATAACCTGGAGACGGGTGTTAATAATGCTCTCAAAACACTTTACCTCAACAAACTAGATGAAAATAAAGTGTTAGTAATCTACACTGATGCAGTATTGCTGTCATTAAACTCCTTCAAGTATTTTACTCTCTTGCTCCATAATGCTTGTCTTGGCCATGCCATGATCACGTAGCTGAGACGCTACGTCTTGAATATCCACAACTGGTTTCCACAATTAAGAAGGTTTTTATTAAAGCACCTACGAGGATCCAATTATTTCGAGAGGAACTTCCTATGTTCCACTTCCATCAGAACCTATTTTATCCACTGGGGACCGTGGTTACGTAGACATCAACCATTTGGAGGATGCAGTGAGCATTACTTCAGCTTAAGAACCTCTACAGGACCAACAATTGCTCATAATATTGCATACATCAAATTCCATTATGTATTTCTCGTCCCCACTATTAATGCTCTAGGGTCTTCAGGCAAACCGGTCCACACGTAATTGGGATTGAAAGAACAGGGGACAAAAAATCAACTTGGTTCCTGCTTATGTTTGGAGAAAACATTTCTGAAAAGCTCAAATCAGTGCTTCAAAAAAAACCAGGACTGACAGTTCTCTGTTCAGTGGCTGACATCTTTTTTGGCAAAACGCCTAAACATAAATGTGCTGCTCCCTTGCATCTAATACCAACATTTACATATTATGCTCCGATGTCATCAGTTGATGTGGAATCTCATTTTCAGCTTATAAGATGATGTTATCTGACAAACGATACAATTTCTTAATAGAAAACTTGGTTGTTTACTATGACTCTAATTATGGATATGTACAATAAAATAATGTCAAGTGTTTTGGTTAATTTGTAATGGGAAAAAAGTCATTTTTGTTCACATATTTTTGTAATTTTAGAACCTATTTTTATTTGTGATAGAACCTATTTAGGTACCTAATTTAAGATTTTAGGAACATATAGTGCCTAATAATATTAATGATAATAGTATACCTAGTGAAACACTATGTGCTCTCGTGTCTATACATATTATTTTCGTTATGCAGTATTCTTTTGATTTATTCTGCTAAGCGTAATACCATTTATTCTAAGTGTTCTCGTGTTTGCGATTATTTCGTTACGATGTTTTCATGTTTGATTTATTCTGCTAAGCGTAATAACATTTATTCTAAGTGCTCTCGTGTTTGCGATTATTTCGTTACGATGTTTTCATGCTTTGAATTATTCTACTATTCTTATACTGCGTAAAATTATTAACAATAATCTTACTACATAGCCTATTATTGTATAAATTCCAATGCGTAAACGTTCCTCAAAATGGAATTAGTCATTCCTTTTTCTTTTGCGTTACTCCTGGCCATCCATAGAGAACCGAATTCCAAAGTCAATAGCTAGCGATTAGCTCGTAAAGGATAAACATCCTTTAATCTGGTAGGTCATATAGGATGATGAATGAAATCAGCTAAATGATGCTCAAATGAGATAGAGGTTCATGGACCTCTAACGTTATTTCAACTCGTCTTTTAAGGATAGGGAAAAATTCTGGCGAAAAAAAAAAAACAACAAAAAACTTATCAGGTGGTAACTCATCCCAACCAATATTCAAACCCGAAACCTCTTGAATGTTAAAAGATTCTACTATGGCTTTAGGCTAGTGAATCTTTTTGTTTCCCTTCTACTTACATGGAAATATGTAATAAGTACATTTTAGCTAAGGTTTTTCTGGATTAGCATGAACTAGATAGAGAATAGTATTTTGTAAGAACAGTTTGTTGCAGAATAGGTAGAGAATGTCATATGAATGGAATACTTAAGATTATTGCCATTAAACTTACATAGATTTTCTAAAATTAAAATGTTTTTATTATGTGCAAAATATATACAAAATATTATAAAGGTTTTTAACGTGTGCAATTTATCTTTGGTGTACAATATAATCTTGACACATGACTTAAATTTAAAAAAAAATCCGATGTATTCCATTAATATGGCTTTGTTTCACTACTCAACAACAAATTATTCTTGCAAAAAATTATTTTTCTCTCTGCTCCATTATAATTGGGATAAACATTAGAAACAATTGTCTTATTATTTGCTTTCTTGTAAGTAGAAGGGAAAAAAGGGAAAGCGATTGTCAAATCTTTCAAAAGCAGTCGCTCTTTACATAATCAGGAGTAAAAACAAATAGATAGGAAATAACTGATGTCTTTGCGTTTGAAAAATGTATAAATATTTTAAAGTTGAAACTATTAACCAGGAATATCTCGGAAATGGTTAACTTCACAAACAAACAAAAAATTAAAGGACATATATTTTGTGTTTTAATGAAATCTACATTTTTGAATGTAAGATTTTATCCATCTCTTATGGTTTACCAGTTATACAGAAGTCCATTAGAATAAATATGTCTTCTCATAACATTCAAGATATGCATTTGTCATGTAAATATATTTAATATAATGGTATTTTAATCAATATCGTTAAGTCATTTTTGAGAAAATCAAAATGTTCGATTTTTTTCCTCGTAAATGGTAGTTTAGGGTAGGGGAAATTTTCTTGAAAATCCCCGTGTTGCATTCTTGAAAGATGCTGGGTTTAAATACCAAGTTTGGTATTTAAAGACATTTCGTATTTACTTTCTCTACACTACTATGTACATAGTGTAAAGAGAAGGCATTGCAGTCCACCCAAAAATTCGATACCGAGAAAACGAAAAGTCGTTAAATACCGAACTTTGTATTTAAGTTTAGTATCTTCCAGAGATGCAATACGAAGATTTTGAGAAAAATTCCGCCACCTCAAGCTACCCTTTACATGGAAAAACTTTAGAACATATTGATTATCTCAAAAATGGCTCTAACGATTTTGATTAAAATACCGTATATTAAAGATATTTATATTTCAATTAAAATGTATATCTTGAATTGTGTGGGAATAGCCTCTAAAGGCCTCTTTATTCTGAATGAATTTTGCTAAATTTTGCATAACTGGTAAACCGAAAGAGATAGACAAAAGCTTACTGCGCCAAAAGTGTAGATCACGTTAAAACAATTTATGTCATGTGCCTTTTTTCGTGGAATTGACAATTTCTGACATATTTCTTGTTATTTGTTTCAGCTTTAAAATACTCAAACTTTTCTCATGGAAAGTTGTAAACTCCTTGCCCTGAATAGAAACGGTTTTCAACCATATGGCAACCAGCTTTTATAAGATTTGACTACCGTTTTAGCCTAGTGTATTCCCTTATTTTCCTCCTACTAACAAGGAAGCAAGTAATTAAGACATTATCTGCTAATGTTTATCTCGATCATAAGGTAGACAGAGGATTAAGCTTTATAACAATAATTTGTTACAGAGACGTAGAGAAATCATGTGAATGAAACACATAAAAATTTTCAGTTATGCTATTGCACACACAAAGACGTTTTTCTAACAATGCGTTTATTCTTTTTTGATTCAGGGGGCCTTAATAGTGTATTTTCTGTGCAATCGGTAACGAATTTGTGAGTGGAATACAATACCTTCTTTTCCTAAGTACTATGTAGTGCTAGAGAAAGTAAAAATCTGATATGTTCCATTCACATGACTTTCTCTACATTTCTGCAAAAAATATTATTAAAAATATATGCTTCTATTTACTTCATGTTAATCCAGAAAAAAATTAGCAGAAATAGTATTTTTACTTGCTTCCTTGTAAGTAGAAGCGAAATAAGATAATAGGTTAAAGTGATAGTCAAAATCTGGTTGCTATGTGACTGAAGTTCCTTTGTTTGTATGGACTGGAGTTGTCAAATTCCCGTATGAGAAAAGTATGTTTTTTAAAGCTAAAAACAATAACAAAGAATATCTCAAAAACCATCAACTCCACAAAAAAAAAATTGTATATAATATAAATTGTGTGTTTTAACGCACTTTACATTTTTTGTGTGGTACTTTCTTTGTCCATCTTTTAAGTTTTAGCAGCTATACAAAATTCCGTAAAATTCATCCAGAATAAAGTAGTCTTCAGAGGCTATTCCTAGAAAATTCAAGATATACATATTATTTGTCAGGTAAATATTTTTAATATACGATATTTTAATCAAAACCGTTAGAGCCATTTTCGCAAAAATCAAATTTTTCGAAAAAAATTCCATGTAAATGGTAGCTGGGGGTGGGGGGATTTTCCTGAAAATCTTCGTGACGCATCCTTGAAAGATACCAAACCTAAATACCAAGTTTGGTTTTTAACGGACTTTTCGTTCTTGAGCTATGCTGCCCACAGACACCCACACATACAGAAACACACATGGCATTTTTCTAATTTTTTTTTTTTTTTTTTGATTCAGAGGTCTCAAATATGTATTTCCGGTGAAATCTCGGTATCGAATTTTGGGTGCATTACAATACCTTCTCTATACACTATGCACATAGTACGTGTAGAGAAAGTAAAAATTGGGGAAGTTACAGTAACACAAACTAAAAGAGTAGAATCATTTATGATAGGCTATAATATAACCGATAGTTCATTTCTTGCCACTTGACCTTTGTATGTCTAGTGTAATTGATCATAGGACGTAAACTTCAGGATGTAGGGCCTATAAACATGAACCAAAGCTATTAGCTTGCACAATTCACCAGGTATCGCATGTAAAAGTAGTACAAAAAGCCTGCCTACCGATGAAAGCCGGTTTACTTCCATGATCGCGCATCGCTACTGATCTCGCGGCTTCTGCTAATGAAGCTATAAGGAAGGATTAACGACTTGTTTCTTTTCTCCTAAAACAGAGGAAGAGCGAGCGGCGGGAGTCTGCCTTTGAGAGGATGAGTGCTTCCCCTTCCAGTGCTGCACCTCTCCTCTTACTCCGCGCTCACGTCAGGTGTCCGATCAGGTGGGTTGGAGTCTTGTAGTCAGTCGACGAGAATCTGTGACCAGTGACACATCGGCCATCATCGTCCCCGGCCGCACTCAGGAACTGCTCAGGTATGTAGGATAGTAGGTCCGCTAACTATGTTTGCTTTTCGTTAATTCTGTGAAACCGTTCCTAACTGTATCCGTTAGCCTTGACTATTCAACCTGGTTTCGCCAACACAGGAAGGAACAAATGAATGTTTATTGCACCCCAACATTCGAGCAACTGTAAATCAAAAAAATTTACATTCTGAAATTCTACATTCACATAACTTTCTCTGCCCTTTCTTCAGCAAAATATTCTTAATAAATCTGATGTGGTCTTTTCACATGACTTTCTCTATATCATTACAACACATTGTTAAAATGTTTATTCTTCTATTTACTTCATGCTAATCGAGAAAAAATTAACAAAAATTGTCTTATTACTTGCTTCCTTGTAAGAAGAAGAGAAATAAGGGAATACACTAGGCTAAAGCGATAGCCAAATCTTTTAAAAGCTGCCTGTTATGTGATTGAAGTTCCTTTGTTTGTATGGCCAGGAGTTGACAAATTCCCATATGAGAAAAGTATAGTTATTTTAAAACTGAAGCCAATAACCAGGAATATCTCAAAAAACGTTCAACTTCACGAAAAAATATATAATATAAAGTCTGTGTTTTAAGGAACTCTACATTCTTTGTTAAGAAAATTTCTATTTATCTCTTATGGTTTACCAGTATGCAAAATATCGCAAGATTCATCAAGGAGGCTATTCCTAGGAAATTCAAGATCTACATTTTATTTATCATGTAAATATCTTTAATATACGATATTTTAATCAAAATTGTTACAGCTAATTTTGAGAAAATCAACATTTTCGAAAATTCTTCGTGGTTGGGAGTGGAGGATTTTCTGAAAATCTTCGCGTCGGATCCTTGGAAGAAACTAAACTTAAATATCAAGTTTGGTACTTAACAGATTTTTCGTTTTTGAGCTATGCTGCCAAGAAACACACACTGACAGACTTATACATGGACACTTTTCTAAAAAAAAAAAAAAAAAAAAAAAAATGTTTTTTGATAAGGGAACCCTAAAACTGTATTTCCGGTGAAATCTCGATGTCGAATTTTTGGGTGCAATACAATACCTTCTCTATGCACTATGTTCATAGTGCTTCTTTACATACATACATCTGCAGAAAATACAATATTACATAATTCCAACGGAATTAAGGGGATACATAGGCTTAAGCGAAAATTAAATTTGGTCGCTCTGTGATGTCTTTGAAATTCTGTTCTATTTGGCTGACTAGCAGAAAGAAAAGCAAATAACCACTTTCCATTTGAGAATCGCCTAAGTATGGGAAAATTGAAACCAATAACATAGAATATCTCAGAAATGGTTAACTCCACATAAAAATGTTGCTAATCTAAATTGTTGTTTTGGCGAGATCTACATTTTTATCTAGTTAGTTTTTGTCTATCTCTTACGGTTTATCATTATATAAAAGGCATCCAGCATGTTGTTTCTTCGTAGGTTATCCCAGAATATTCAAGGTACATATTTAAGTTGCATAAAATACCTTAGACATTTGGTATTTTAATCAAAATCTTTTGAGCCATTTTCAAGATAGTGGAAATTTACTTGAAAATATTTTTGACGTATCCTTAGGAGCAAAAGAACTTACATATGAAATGTATTTAATGACTTTCCGTTTTTGAGTTATGTTGTTCACATGCATATTCACGGACCTTTTTTTTCCCCCTTCTAAAAGCCCTCTTTTTGGATTCAGAGGACCTCAAAACATGTGCTTCTGATGAAATATCGACATAGAGTTTTTGAAAGGAAAACAAAACTCCCCCTTCTTATACATAGTAGAGAAAATCAAATCATCTTAACTGCTACATTCACATGAGGGTCTCTAACCACTATCGTTTATTTTAATATAACCCCCACAAACTATTCCTATGAAATCTTATTTTTCTATCTACTTCCTGTCAACCGAGATAAACCTTTTGTAAAAATGGTTTCATTGCAAATTTCAATGCAGCTATGAGGATAGAAGAAACCAATTGACAGACTGATTTTGAAAACATGTCGCCGGAAGCTGGCCCCAACTTTTATAGCCTTCTTATGACACCCGGAGAAACAACTTAATAGCGAGAACACCTTAAAATTACAAAATATTGAATATTCTATCAGCAATTATGATATTCTCTGAAACTGTGTTGCTGGTGTGTTCCTCTGATCAGAATTTCAAGCAACTCTGTAGCTGCCATCTCCCACGCGGTTGAGAACAGAGCTATCGATAACTGTTTTCAAATTTATATCAAAATTGGCTTTTACAAAAATGATTTTCATTTACGCTGACGGATGGTTAATGGAGCGCTGGATCAGGTTTCTAACTTTTTTCACCAGTAACTTATTGCGATGTAAGTTTAGCATTAATTATCTTAAATATTTGTTTCATTCCGTTGTCTGAACTAGGTTTTTAAATTCGTCTATAGCATTTTCACTGGATAGTTTTATTTACGCTGGCTATTGGTTATTATTTTATTCATGATTTATTTTATGTCGATTTTTATGTCCAGTGTTTGCCACAATTTGTTTTATAAGGGCGCTAATAGCCAAGCCCTTGAGTGTTCTTAAACTCCAATAATAATAATAATAATAATAATAATAATAATAATAATAAATATCATTCTCAGAGATAGCTGATGCATTGAAATCCTTATTTAAAATCATTTGCATGCTTTAAAAAATTCTACATTTTCTGTATAGTAAGTTTTTTGTCTATCTTACCTCTTTCCAGTTATACAAAATTATATTAATCGAAACTTCAAAATAAACCTTCTTTTCTCATATAACTATATTGAATATATAGTATTTTAATAAAAATCTCCATTTATCGAATATATATTATTTTATTCAAAATTGTCATAGCGATTTTTGAGAAAATCAGAGATTTGGAAATCTTTTCATGTAAAGGGTAATTTGGGATGGGGAAGGTTTTCTGAAAATCCAATCTTTGGAAGACACGAAAATTAAATACCATGTTTGGATTTATCCAATATTTGGTTTTATTGATCCCTAGGCCGATTTTTTTTCTAAATGTCTTTCTTTTTTACTTTCTCTACACATACTACACGTACTGTGTATACCAGAAAATTCGATACTGAGATTTCGCCGGAAATATATGTTTTGAGACCCCCGAATCCCAAAAAAAGCATTTTTAGAAACATTTCCGTGAGTATGTGTGTGTCTGTGAGCTGCATAGCTCAAAAACGAAAAGTCCGTTAAATACCAAACGATATTTAATTTCAGTATCTTCCAAGGCTCAACACAAAGATTTTCAAGAAAATTCCCCACCCCCAACTACCCTTTACATGGAAACATTTTGTCGCCCTCCGTGGTGTAACTTCATACACCTAAGGTCGCGGGTTCAAACCTGGCGGAGGACGATGGATTTTTTCGGGTGTTTATGCTGCATGAATTTTGAGGAATTTTGCATTACTGGTAAACCGTAAAAGATAGACAGAAACTTACTTAAATATAGAGCTCGTTAAAACACACAGTTTATGTTACATAAAATTTTAGCGGGGAATTGACCGTTTTTGAGATATTCCTTATTATTGGTTTCAGTAATAAAATACCTATATATTTATCAAGTGGGACTTTGTTTACTCCTGGTCATGCAAAGAAACGGATTTCAATCACATGGGAACCAGCTTTTAAAAGATCTGAACTATCACTTTAGCCTAGTTTTTCCCTTATTTCCCTTCTACTTACAAGGAAGCGAGTAATTAGTGAATTTCTGCTAATGTTTATCTCGATTAGCATGAAGTAGATAGAAGAATATGCTTTTTAATAATAATAATTTGTTGCAGAAATGTAGAGAAAGTCATGTGAATGAAACACATCAGAGTTTTTAAATTATGATGTAATAATTATTATTCAGAGGTAAGTGAAATCTTGGCGTCTAATTTTTGGATGGGGTTTTCTACCTCCTCTACTTGCTGTAATTACGAAGTAGAAAAAGTAATACATAAAACAAGTCCCTAGTACCATTAGCTGGAAATGTGAATGTAAAATCTTGACAGTCCTAAAGGTTGCTAAAACAGAAAATCCACCTACGTTTTTACTTTCTCCATGGTACGTAGGTAGAGAAGGTATTGCACTCCACACAAAATTCGAAACCGAGTTTCACCGAAAATATAGGTTTTAAGCTCCTCTATAAAAATTAGTTTAGAAAAAGATCTCTGTGTGTGTATCAGTGTGTATGTGAACACGACAACTCAAAATCGAATAGTCGGTAAAATATCAAATTTGGTATTTAAGTATAGTATATTCCAAGGATACGGCACGAAGATTTTGAGGAAAATCCCCCCCCAATTAACTGAAGCTATAGATGGGTAGGTGCATGCTTATTAATAGGCACTCCCAAATTTAAACCTTATTTTGTAGAAAAAAATGTTTCCAACACTTTTGCATACTCAAAATGTAAATAAATTAGTTTACCAGAAGATCTGTTAACTTATATTTTTTACATTAGCCCTAATTAGTGTGGACAAATGACCACTTTTGAGTCTGTAAAACTCTTTAATATGGAAAAATGATGAAAACATTTTTTTCTACAAAATAAGGTTTAAATTTGGGAGTGCCTATTATTAAGCATGCGCTGGATCCGCAAAATTTTCCGGAATCCCTTAATCAGTCTACAACACTAGCGACACCACCGTCAGCGTTAGCATGAACTGAAACGGGCTATAATTAAAGCAACACAACAAGAGAAATAACATCAGAATACAACAAAAAGTCGAATCTGTTCCATTCTCATGACCTTCTCAATTTATTCTTTCAAAAGATTATTCTTCTATCTACGTCATGCTAATTGAGATAAACATCAGCAGAAATAGTCTTATTACCTGCTTCCTTATAAACAGAAGAGAAATAAGGGAATACACTAGGTCAAAAGCGATGGTTAACTCCTTTAAAAGTCGGTCGCTATATGAAGCAATTGAATTTCGATTCTCTTTGCGTGGCCAGGGGTAAAAAACTAGATAAGAACGGATATATGACTTCGCGTTTGAGAAAAGCTTAACTAGTTTAAAACTGAAGTACAAGGAATATCTCGGAAACGGTTAACTCTTCAAAAATGTGTACATGAAATAATTTGTTAGTTTGAAGGAGATATTATTTTCCGCGTAATAAGGTTTTGTCTATCTTTAATGGTTTTACCGGTTACACAAAGTCATCCAGAATGAAGAGGTCTCAGGGGCAATTCCCAGAAAATCAAGATATACATATGTTTGTCATGTAAAAATTTTAAACATATGGTATTTTAATAAAACTCGTTAGAGCCATTTTTGAGAAAATCACAATTTTAGAAAAAATTTCCATACAAGGCGTAGATGGTTGAAGGTGGGGGATTTTCCTGAAAGTCTTTTTGTCGCATACTTGGAAGATACTGAAATATCAAGTTTAGCATTTAGCAGGATTTCAGTTTTGGGTTATTGTGTTCACACACGCACGCAAATGCGAGGACTTTTTTCCAGTTTTTTTTTTTACTCCGGGGACCCCAAAACATGTATTGCCAGTGAAATCTCGACATCGAATTTGTGGGTGGAATACAATACTTTCGGGTCTGCTATGTCCATAGTACATATAGAGAAAGTAAACTGTAAGAAAAAGCAACTGAGTTTGTTTAAGATTTAGTTTTCGAGATATCCGTAACTTAAAAATCTTTGCTAGTAATATTAATCTCTGGCATTTAACTTAAAGGTCCACTTTTGGCTAATGCTCAATGAAATTATTAGGAGCCGTTTGAATTATCTGCAGCGGGAGCGCAAATGAGATCTCTGCAGCGCAAAATATTTCGAAAGACCAAATTTTCCTAAGCAAATAGCACACGTGAGTTGAGATACCCAACATCGAAGTCGCGAGTGGTATTTCCAAGTATGTTTACTGAATGAAATATTTAATAAGCATTAAAATTGAAGTAACATAGGTATTTTACTACTCGCCATTATTTTTCTGGAGCCTAGTCTTAAGAAGACATGTGCTTTGCCAAAGGAACAATTGAGCATCGTTTCCCAAAACACCACTTAGCATTTAACTGCATCGTGTATCCTTAATATCGTTTACTTATGTTTAACCAATTCAAACAATAATTTTAACTTCCAAATGTAAGAAGAAGATCCAGGACCATAAACATAGACACTACGCTTAAAGTGCAGTTTATATTAGTTAAATTAACCTAAATCATAATAGTTAATTTGTTAAATATGTTAAATATAACCTCACAATGACATTTTAATTCAACCGTTGGTTAACCTAGAAAAAATTGCGGACACTGCACCTCGCGGCCTTTTATGGGATAATTTAAAGACATGAGAGATTTGGTTCTCTTTCTACGCCAACAACGCCATCTGAGAGTTAAAGAAATATATGCAAAAAGTATGTCATTTTTATCCAGTCCAAGGTAAAAAAAAAGTAGCTCTTAACGTTAGATGGTGTTAATTGAAAGGAAAACATTTTGTCGATGGGTGATTTAAGTTAATGAACTCCAGGATTTTCACATTTGATTTCCTGGCAAATGTGAAGATAATTATCCAAGATTTCATTGTTGATATAATGTTGAATGCAGTAATTATGGAATCAGAAGAGCAAGCCGAAATGTTTCACAAATGTGGGAGATTGTCAATAGCATTGCTAACATAAAAAAAGCAAGGAAACATTACGAAATAGTATATAAGTTTTTTTTTCAATGGTACAAGATAAGAAATATACAAACTAATTATATTGAAAAAATGATGTTTGTATGTCTTGAAAATAAAGCCTAAACATCAATATCTTCACCGTTGCGAATCAATTTCGAATGTGTTTCAGCGATAGTCTATCGTAAATAGTCATAAAATTCAAGCAATTGTTTTATACACGTTCGTTCTAATATGCAAATATTGAAAAATTTTCAAAATGGCTGTGCCTAATTTTCTTTATCCATTCGTTACTTTCTAGGTAACTCTAAAAGAAATTGTTATTTAGCTGTTATTTTTCTTTTTCCAAATGGTTATATGTATAATGAAATTATCTTAAAGGTCCAAATGTGAAAGAACGTAATAAAAGCAAGTAGCGAGTGGAAGGCCTTGGGCTTGTTGAGAGTAGAAACGTGTTAGCCACCAGCTGTATTTCAGAGGCTAATAATGAACCGGATTAAACAGCTACATGTCCATTGCGACGTCTACAAGGTTCCTCGGCCTTATCTTGGACAGCCGGCTTACATGAGTTTCCCATCTCTCCAGTCTAGTGCAGAGGATTCGTCATCGCTTCCGCGACACCCAGCGGTTCCTGGTCATTGCCTCTACGGTACAAGCGTCTTGTTTATACCTACTTAATTCGACCCATGTGGCAATATAGCTGTGACATATGGGGTTCTGCCGCTCCGACACAAATCATCAGGATACAGCGCACACAAAACCGTTTCCTACGCCTCATGACCGGCGCTCCCTGGTACGTGCGCAACTCCACTCTGCACGCTGATAAAGGTCTGTCAGAGGTGATGTGTATCTTCCGCATCTGCCACGATAGTCCCTCTCTTCTGCGCCACCACAATATTATTCTCCACCATATTTATCTTCCTCCTGAACCTCTACGGCGAAGAACTGAAAAGCTGTTGGCATTCCGATCTGTTACTCAACATTTAGCTCTCGTTAGATAGGCAGAATCAGACTGAAAAATGCAATGTCATAGCCGAGATCCGTGGTTCAAATCCTGGCTAAGACATGAAATTTTTCAGTCTGACTTTACCTAACCAACTCCTGTCCCACACGGTTTGTGTGAAAAAACAATTAAATCAATTAGCTCTCTGTTTATTACTTTCTCTTCACAAAATATGTACATAGTATATAGAGAAGGTGTTGTATTCCACCGAAAAATGTTATACCGAGATTTCATCGGAAATGTATGTTTTAGGGTCCCCTTAAAAAGCCTTTTTAGAAAACGATCCGTGTGTGTGTATGTGTGTGTGTGTGTGTGTGTGTGTGTGTGTGTGTTTCTGTGTACAGCATAGCTCATAAAACGAAAAAATAAACCTACTTGGTATTTGTGTTTAGTATCTTCCAAGGATGCGAAACGAATATCTTGAAGAATATCTCCCACACCCCAAATTATTCTTTACATGAAAAAACAAAAATCGTAAATTTCGATTTTCTCGAAGATGACTAATGATTTTGATTAAAATGCCGTGTATTAAATACTTGTGCATGGCAAATAAAACGTACATCTTGAATTACCTGTAAATAGCCTCTGAAAAACTCTTTATACTGGATGAATTTTGCTGAATGTTGCATGACTGGTAAACCGTAAGCGATAGACAAAGACTTACTACACAAAACATTTAGATGTTGTTAAAATACACAATTTATAGCACATACATTTTCTTCGTGGATTTGACCATTTTTGAGATATTCCATTTTATTTGTTTCAGTTTTAAATCACTCTTACGGGAATTTGTCAATTCATGGCAACGTAAAGAAACGGATTTCAACCACATGGCAACCAGGTTTTAACACAGTTGACTATCGTTTTGACCTAGTGTATTCCTTTATATCCCCTCTACTTACAAGGAAGCAAGTAATAAGACCATTTCTGCTAATCATTATCTCCATTAGCATGAAATAGAAGAATGCGCATTTTAACAATAATATATAAATATAGAGAAAGTCATATGAATGGAACACATACGATTTTTTTCTACGCTTATTTTCTCTACTTTCTGTATACTATTTTATTAGGTCTATCTCTGGATGGTACCCAAACCACATGTTACATTGCTGTTCTGTATCTGGTCTAACTCAACTGTTTTGTACTTAATTGTACAGATGAGTTTCCTTCTAAATTAAAAAAAAAAAATATGAGTTCCATTCACATGACTTTCTCTACATCTATGTAACAAATTATTATTAAGTTTATTCTTCTGCTTCATGCTAATCGAAATAAACATTAATAGAAATGGTCTTATTACTTAGCTCCTTATAAGTAGAAGGGAAATAAGATAATGCTCTAGGCTAAACCGACAGTAAAATGTTTTAAAATGTGGTTGCTATGGGTATGAAACCTGTTTCTTTTTTGTGTGTCAGAGTTGACAAGTTCCCGTATAAGAAAAACTTTATTTTTTAAACTGAAACCAAAAACGAGAAATGTCTTAAAACGGTCAACTCCACGAAAAAAATGTATATAATAGAAATTGCGTGTTTTAACGAGATCCACGTTTCTTTGTTAAGTAACATTTTGTCTATCTCTCATGCTTTACCAGTTATGCAGATTTCTGTAAAATTCGTCCAGAATAAAGATGTCTTAAGAGGCTATTCCCGGAAAATTCAAGATATACATTATTTGATTTGTCATGTAAATATCTTTAATATACGATATCGTAATCAAAATCGTTAGAGGCGTTTTTGAGAAAATGAAAATTTTCGAAATTGTTTCCATGTAAAGAGTAGTTGGGGTGGGGGGCTTTTCTTGGAAAGCTTCGTGTTGCATCCTTGGAAGATACTGATCTTAAATACCAAGTTTCATATTTATTGGACATTGTTTTTGAGCTATGCTGCCACATACACACCATACATACACATACACACACATACACACACACTGACGGTAGACAGACACGGACATTTTTCTAAAAACACTTTTTTATTGAGGGAGTCTCAAAACATATTTCCGGTGAAATCTCGGTATCGAATTTTTGGGTGCAATGCAATACCTTGTCTATACACTTTGTGCATAGTATATGTAGAGAAAGTAAAAATGACGTCAATTGCATCAAACTAGAATAGATAACTTAACCAAATGAAATCATGTGCATCAAAATTCGTATAACATTTGAACTTTTGACTGATGTTGAAGTGGTGCTCAAGTTTCAATTTAAATGAACCTCAAAAATGATCTTTGTTTGTCCAGCAAGTCTTTTTGCTAAGAAAATCCTCAGATCACTTAATAATGAAGTGTTTTAAAAAGAAGGACGTGCTCAGATATCTCATAGACATAAACCTTTTAGGCTCTTAAACGCATTCAGAATTTTAGTTACACGTTGTAACAAAAAATATTTTTTTTTACTCCAACAAACTATTCTATTTCTTCCACAAAAGGATTACAATCGGAATCTGGTCACAAATAACTGTCTTTCTGCGATCTTTCTGCAACAGTTTTTCAGTACAGTGTCTTTTCGACAATCACGAAGGCTACTACTTCATACTTCGAATTTCCCATCGAAACTCGCACAACTACTCGCTATGAATCCCAGTTGAAACTAAACTGTGGGCGTGCGTGTCTGGTAGGCTCGTGGTGAGCCTAGGTGTTGTTGCTGTGTACCTACCCTGGTAAGGGTTTAACCACAGGAATGAGGTGAAGGTTGAGGTTTTAATTTAGGAGGTTTCGAGTGTTGGTGTTAAGGAGGTAGCGCTGGTAGGCTCCTCGAGCGGTTGCATTTTCAGGAGCAGCATCCTTTCCTCTGCTCCGCTGGTGTTTATTTTTATTTAATTATGGTGGTGAAATTTTGATAGACCACTCCCAATGGGAGGGGGGAGTGCTTTGTTCAGCTATTACGCTGTTGGCTGGTTTAAAGCCGTTGTTACCGGGGGTGCCCACAAGTCATGCGGGGAACCCGGAACCGCCTCTTTCGGCGTTCAGAGGGTAAGTACTCCCCCAGAGATCTGACAAGTGCGTTATCATGGTCGCCCAATCTGGCGTAGAACTTTTGAGCCCGGCGCCTAATAACATATTCCACATATAGGAGGGCCGAAGCTTCATGTAGTAGCCTCAAAGGGAAACGTCGACATAAAGAATATATGGACCGGAGTCCTCTATTCTGTACCCGCTGTAACCAGAGAAGCCAGGAGTCTGCTGCCAAACCCCACACTTCGCAGGCATGGAGCATCAGGGGGACTACAAGCGCCTTGAAAAGGCGAAACTTTAAGTGAACCGGCATCTGGGAGGCCAGCACAGGGTAATTCGTTCCCGTTTTTATACCTGTGGATCACTTGGCAGGAAGCTTCCAGAAACAGTCGCACGTGCAAAACCACCGTAAGATCACAAACTCACTCAGATGTAGCAATGGGAAGCTTCGAAATTGCCGACATCGACATGTCCACTCGTACAGAGGCAACAATCGTAGCTTCGGCGTCAAAGTAACTTGCCGTCCTTGCATGTGTCCACTAACGCAGGTGTAACAATGGATGGCAACAATCAGCTATGATTTGCTAAGCAAGTCGTATACATAATCCGGCGATTACGGCCGCAGGGCAGAGTTACAATACTCTTTTAACGACAAATATTTCATCTGAGCGCAATGTAACTATACCCTTAACGAAAAATATTTATTCTGTGTGCAATGTCATTATACCCTTTTCCTTCTGTGCGCAATATGACTATGCCCTTAACAACAAATGCTTATTCTGTGTGCAATGTGACTATACCCTTTTACTTCTGTGTGCAATATGACCATACCCTTAACACAATTTTTTTCTGTGTGCAATGTGACTATACCCTTTTCTTCTGAGCGCAATGCGACTATACTCTTAACGAAAAATGCTCCATCTGTGCGCAATGTGACTATACCCTTAATGACAAATATTTATTCTGTGTGCAATGTGACTATACCTTTTTTCTTCTGTGCGGAATATGACTACATTTTAACGACAAACATTTCATCTGTGCGCTATGTAATTATACTCTTAACGACAAACATTTCATCTGAGCGCAAGTGACTATACCCTTAATGACAAATATTTCATCTGAGCGCAGTATGACTATGCCCTTAATGACAAATATTTATTCTGTGTGCAATGTGACTATACTCTTAACGACAAATATTCCATCTGTGCGCAGTGTGACTATTCCCTTAACAACAAATATTTATTCCATGAGCAATTTGACTATACCCTTTTCTTTTGTGCGCAATGTTACTATACCCTTTTAACGACATCTATTTCATTTGTACGCTATATGCTATATCCTTAATGACACACATTTCATCTGTGCGTTCTGTGACTATACTCTTTAGCGACAAATATTTAATCTGTGTGTTCTGTGACTATACCCTTAACGACAAATATTTCATGTGTGCGCTATGCAGCGATACCCTTTTAACGACAAGTATTTATCTGTGCACATTATGAATATAACCTTTTCAGGACAAAGGCAATGTGTGCGCTAAGTTACTATGCCCTTTTGATGACCCGTAATTTTATCTTAACCGGGTGCGCAAAGGCCTAAGCTCATAATATTGCGTGCCACATGTACAGTCGTATTGCTCATTATGTTTAGTGTCGTCATATTGCGGGTTGAAAGTTGACGGAAATTCGTTTAGTGAGAGGAAGTAGGTGTACGTCACCCAAAATGAGGTCGGGCATCGTTTGAAGTGTGATACACGCAGGGAGGAGGGAATACAGTGAGTGCATGTTTCGTTTCTCATCTCCGTGCAACAGTCTATTTCCTTTTCTGAAATAACCTCGCGACCGCTATCTGCTGCGAGTCAAACTATTCTCTGCAGTGATGCACATGTAGGGTCTTGTTTAGGCAGCGGGCACAGGAACTAGGCACCAGGACAAAAATCACCCAACTACAACTAGATTTTATTTTCTCTAATATGTGCTTTCAAAGGTACAGCAATTATTGAATTTCACCCATTAATTTGATACTGAAATGTCCCCAGAAATAAACATTTTTGAATCCCTTGAACCGTAAGACTAATTTTTTTTAGGAAAGTGTCCGCGAGTGTGTGGATGTGTGTATGTGTGAATAGTTAACTCAAAAACGAAAAGTCCGATAAATATCAAATTTGGTATTTAAGCTGCGTAACTTTCAAAGATGCGACAAGAAAATTTTGAGGAAAATCTCCCCACCTAAAAATACTCTTTGCAAAATGTTTTCGACATTTTTGATTTTCTCAAAAAACGGTTCTAATTATTCTGATTTCATAACAAATGAAATACTTACTTTGGCTATTTTAAGAGTAGCATCTAAGGTCCTCTTCAATCTGAACGAATTTTGCATAAGAGTAAAGAATATAATTAGTCAAAACTTAACTATATAAAAAATTAGATCACGCTAAACTACACAATTTATGTGTTTTGTGTAATTAACCATTTCCTGATATTCCATGTTATGTTGATTTGTATTTTCAAACACTTATACTTCTCTTAAATGGAGAGGTATTAGTTTATTTTCCTTTCTTTTCTTTTTCAAAGCCATCACATACCGACACTTTTTGAAATATTTGACTGTGCTTTAGCATGCTGTAGTCCCCAAATTACCTTCTATTTATATGTAAATAAATAATTTGACAATTTATGCAAATGTTTATCTCAAGTTACATGAACTACATAGGACAATAAGGTTTGTAAGAATAATTTGCACAACAATAAATAGTGTATTGCTGTGAACAACATAGTTAAAACCTTAGTTTCCGAGACATTCATATTTATTAGTTTCAATTTTAAACTACAATATAATGATGTTCATTAAAATCTCCCCACCCCAAACTATCCATTACATACCACGTTTTCTCTATCTCTGTATTTTGCCAGTTATGCAAAAGTCTATCAGAATAAACTGGTCTTCAAAGGTGTATTTCATTTAGTATAAAACTATCTTAAACATATTTAGCCATTTAGTTATTAGTCACTTTTCAGAAAATAAAAAATGCACTGGAAATGTGCTATTGCTTACTTTGAAGAGAAAAATAAACAGTGGAAGTCTCCATCATTTTGGAACAACTATTCAACAATTTTCCCTTAGTTTTAGGAATCAGTATAACATTATTGTTGGTATTTTACAAACTCGAGCACACAAGTTTAAAGTGGTTTAATTTTGCTGGTATAGTGGCGAATCAAAAACACTTCTATTCCAATAATATCTTACCTATAACCTTTTTATCATAATCAACTACAAGCATGCATTGTTTAAGTTTAAGTATAAAGCTAACTATTCTAAAATGGCGTACAGTATTCCCGATATACGTAGCTGATCTATAAGTGTTATTTATTACAAGCTACATGTTTCCATTTTGCATATCCCTTCCCCAAGTAATACCTCACAATTTCAGCATACTTTTACTTCTCTACCACGTTCAAAGTACGTATAGAAGGTATTGCATTCCATCCAAAATTCAATTCCGAGATTTTACCGCAAATACAAGTTTTGAAATAACTATTCTGCACAAATTATATTTTATAAGACTATTATTATTATTATTATCATCATCATCTTCTTCTGGGAACAAGAGAAATAACGAAACACTAGGCTAAAACCATAGTTAAATCTTTTTAAAAAGCTGGTCATAAGTGACTATAAGGAAATTTCTTTCTCTTTGTATGGTTAGGAGTAAATATATAAATAAAAACAATTTACGTCTTCCAGTTCCAGAAAATTATAAGTACTACAAAATTTATATCAATAACAAGGAGTATCTCTCTGAAAAGGTTAACTTTACAAAAAATAAGTATCTAACATCAATTGTGTCTTAAAGAGGTCTACAATGTTTGTGTAGTAAGATTCCATTTCTTACGGTTTACCAGTTATGCAAAAAGTTCTCCACAATGAAGAGAGCTTCAGAGGCAATTCCCAGAAAATTCAATATGTAGGTTATTTACTATGTAGATACCTTAAGAATATAACTTTTAATCAAAATTGTTGGAGCCAATTATGTGAGATCGAAACATTCAGGGGATTTTCCTGAAAAGCTTCATGTCGCAATCTTGGAGGAAATAAACCCAATTATTTGGTCAGAAATTTATGTGACTTTCGTTTTTGAATTGTGTTATTCACAGACACACACACAAACACACACACACATACGCACATACATTGCATATGGATATTTAGCACTTTTTCACTGGTTATTGCATATTTTAACCAAAAACTGGTGATGATGCATATTCAGGGCTATATTTACAATCTTTTAGGAATCTAAAAGGGTGGGCACAAGTTTGTTCTCATGTTGATGTTTTATAGTGACGGCGGGTTCAAACCCGGCAGGAATAATAAATTTTTTCGGGCGTAAAAATCCTTAGCATTGCTTCCTTCGGAAGGGAAGTAAAGCCGTTGGTCCCGTGTCGTAAAAGAACCTCAAGCCTGAAAAAGAGGCCTCTGAGTAAAATTAAACAGTCTTTCACGCCCAATAGAGAATGGGATACTGAGAACCACATCAGTTAAAGAGCGTTCTTAAATAAAACTCCATTTCCATTTTATCGTTGTTTGTCGCACGTCCATTGTTTCAGTTTAGTTGTTTATTTATTTGTACAAAGTTAAACGCATAGTGTGTAACGTGCAGTGCACTCGAAAAAAGAAATACCGTTTCGTGGATAGCTGACCATCCTGGAACATTTAATCATGATGGAAATAAGTTATACTGTCGAGTTTACGAGAAAAACATTTTGTGCACAAAAAGTTTCATATAGACCAGCATGTCAAGATAATTCTTCATATTGCAGGAATGTAAAAGAAAGTTCCACTACAACTTTTAACAGCAGCAAGTAACAGTAGCAGTGATTTAACCTCCAGAGGGGGGGGGGGCAGAAACGCTTTAATGTGGATCTATGTGAAGCATTCATTGCAAGTAATATTCCTCTTCACAAACTTACAAACCCTATTCTCAAATATTGCTTAAATCAACATATGCCGGATAAATCTGCATTGTGTAAGAATTACATGCCGGCAGTTTATTTACATGTTCTGAAAGAAATACTCAATGAACAAGGATAAAATCATTTGGATTTCAACCGATGAAACTACCAAAAGCTGTGGCCATTACACTGCTAATTTAATTATTGGTGCATTAAAACAAGAGCCTCATTCTTCCTATTTGGTGGCCTGCAAAGGATTACAAAATGTAAATCATTCTACGATTACCATATGTGTGAATGAGAGCATTAAAAAGGTATTTCCAAAATCTTCTTCAGATGAAAGTAGATGCTGCTCCCTACATGATCAAAACTGGAAAAGCCCTCCAAGTATTTTACACAAATATGATTCATGTGCCGTGCTTCGCTCAGGCAGTGCATCGCCTCGCTGAAGAATTACGATCCACGTTTGGGAGTTAAAAAAACTGATTTCATCAACATCTTATTGCACCTGCCCGCATCAAGACTTACAGAGAAAAACTGTAAAATGTGTCTTTACCTCCTGAAACAGTGGTAACTCGTTGGGGTACCTGGGTCGAAGCTGTATTGTTTCACAATGAACATTTCGAGGCCATCAAACGACTTCGATAGTGCAGAGGCTTTGGCAGTTTGTCAGTGCAAGGAAGCATTTAACGATTCCATTGCTGTGCTTAGTGCTTATTTTTCCCATATACCTGCGTGTATTAAAAAACTCTAAACTCTAGGTTTGGCGTTGAATGAATCTATTCCGGTAAGGAATAAAATCCGTCTTGATCTCCTCCTTACCGGGGGTATCCCCGAGAAAACTTAAAAGTTTACAAACATTTTGAACAATAACCCAGGCTTTGAACCTTTGTGTCAAAGTTTCATTAATGGGACGGGTGAATTTTTACCATAAACAATAAGTGCTAATATGTCACTCAAATTCAAATACTGCCCAGTGACCTCAGTTAATGTAGAACGTTCTTTTTCTGCTTATAAAAATGTTTTGAGCTATCGACGACACGATCTTTCTACTGAACATATGGAAGAGAACCTGTTCGTGTCTGTTTACCATAGTAGCAAAACGTAAAAGAATTTGAAAACGATACTTTTTTCTGATGAAGTTAATAATAAAAAGTGCCGATTGTATATTGTTTTTGACATAATATAAATATATATTACTAATTATTACTTTGTATTATTTGATGTTGCATATTTCGGCACTTTTCATATATATTTCCAGCATTTTTCATGCATATTTGCATGCATATTTCGAGTTTTTTATGTTGCATATAATCGGTCTCTATTTGTCAATCATGTTCCCACGTTTGGGGTCATGAGTAAAATAGTCGTTGAAACACACTCTATAATTTTTGTGCAAGTCCTTACCTTTTACCAGCTTAAAACGGTAGAGTATCGCAACTTCAAAGTCTGAAATGCGATGATTTTTCAGAGACTAAGAAGTGGCATAGATTAATAAAGTGCGCAGTTTATAAGTGCGCACTGCACTCTAAGTTATTCACGAGTGCTCGGGAAGAGACTGTATTAACTTCGTTATTGAAGGTATCAACACACAGGTTCTCTGCGTTTAAATTCTTTATAACGCTGCTTTTGTGATGTGAAGGGTCTAAAAGCGAATAATGAAAGCACCTTCTCCAAAGTTCTGTTGGAATGTTACTTCACGCTTAATCACAAGCAAAACCCTTTAAATGCCACTAAAATACTTGAAGTAAATCCCCTTTCAGCAATATAAAATCATAAACCAGAAATATATTTATCAAAATTGCGCCACTGGACTCAGAAGAAAATAATGTCACAGTTCCAAATGCCTGCACGTTGGTATAAAAAGTATAGCCGTATCATACCTAATCCGAGCTGTGTAGAAGAAACGCATCTACTGTGTTTCATTTACATGACCTTCTCTACAACCTAATAAATTATTGTTAAAAACTTATTATTCTATTTACTTCATGTTAATCGATATAACTATTAGCAGAAATGGTCTTATTACCTGATTCCTTGTAAGTAGAAGGAACTAGACTAAAGCGTTAGTTTTAAAAGCTGGATGAAATCCACTGTTTTGCATTGCCAGAAGTTGAAACATTCTCGTATGTGAAAAGTTTCACTATTTTAAAACTGAAACCAATAACAAGGAAATCTTAAAACTGGTCAACTCCACAAAAAAAAAAAAAAAAAAAAAAAAAAAAAAAAGCATTATGTGTTCCACTCACATAACTTGATATAGCTGCTCCAAATGCAAAATATTCCTACAAAGGATTATTCTTTTATCTACAGCATGCTAATCGAGATAAACAGCGGATAGAGAAATTCGTGTGATTGGAATACATACATTTTCATTTACTCAGGTCACTTCAAACATCTACTTTCGGCAAAATCTCTGTTTCAAAATTTTGGGTAGAATACAATATCTTCTTTAAATGTAAATGGAGTCATTTATGGACGCTCTCTGCTGTGGTTCTCAGCGCCCCATTCTATTTTGGTCGTGAAAGACCGTTAATTTGTCTCATAGGCCCCTTTATCTTCTTTATCTGCTATATACATTGTATTCATGGTAGAGAAACCGATATGTTAAAACATGTCCATTCTAATAACTTTAACTGCTCTACACGTACTGTGTACATAGTGTATAGAGAAGGTATTGCACTCCACCCAAAAATTCAATACCGAGATTTCACCGGAATATATATATGGTTTGGGTCCCCTGTATCCAAGAAAAGCATTTTCAGAAAATGGTTCCTGTGTGAGTCCATGTGTCTGTGAACACGATAACTCAAAAACGAAAAGTCGGTAAAATACTAAACTGGGTGTTAAAGTTTAGTATCTTCCAGGGATGCGACGCGAAGATTTTCAAGAAAATCTCCCCACACCAAACTACTCTTTACATGGAACATTTTTCAAACATTTTGATTTTCTCAAAAATAGCTCTAACGATTTCGATTAAAATGTCGTATATAAAAGATATTTACCTGACAAATAAATCGTATATCTTGAATTTTATTGGAATAGCCTCCGAACACTACTTTATTCTGGATGAATTGTATGGAATTTTACATAACTGCTAAACCGTAAGAGATGGACAAAAACTTACCACACAAAACATGTAGAGCACGTTAAAACACGATTTATTTATATACACATTTTTTTTTTCGTAGAGTTGGTCGTTTTTTGAGATATTCCATATTTTTGGCTTTAGCTTTAAAAAACGTATACTTTTCTCATACAGGAATGTATCAACTCCTGTCTATACAAAGGAACTTCAGTCACATAGCAACCAGCTTTTGATTGTCAGTTTAACCTATGGTACTCCTTATTTCGCTTCTACTTACAAAGAAGCAAGTAATATTTTGTTCTCGATTAGCAATAAGTAAATAGAAGCATAAGCTTTTAAACAATAATTTTTTGCAGAGATGTAGAGAAAGTCATGTGAATGGAACACATCAGATCTTTAGTTATTCTACATGACGTAAATTGTGCACTACTGCATCAGGTTCCTAGACAAATTTGATTCAATATAACAATGTTATGGGATTGGCCCGAGAAACCAGTAAAATTGCCATGTAGCACTAGGTGCGCTCCACGCTCATGCAGTTCATTACTAATGCAACAGTACAGGGCGTGGGAGATTAAAGGATTGAATAGGAATGAATACATATTCAAACACCGGCTGTGAAACTCAGGGGGCGAAATGAGATACTGCTATTATATGACCATAACCGTGAATGTTTTAGCTCATAACCAGGCCTAGGAAATTGAACACCTATAAATCGTCTAAAATGACCATTAAAATGACCTAAATATATTCCAAAAAATATGATGGGTTCCATTCATATAGCTTTCTCTACATCAATATTACACATGATTGTTAAAAAGCTTCTTCTTCTATCTACTTCTTGCTAATGGACATAATATTAGCAGAAATGGTACTATTACTTACTTCCTTGTAAGTAGAAGGGAAATGTAATAATGGAGTATCACAGGCTAAAGCGATACTGAAATCTTTTAAAATCTGGTTGTTATGTGGTTGAAATTCCATTGTATAGCTAAGAGTTTACAAATCCCCGAATGAGAAAAACAACGTATTTTAAAACTGAAACCAATAACAAGGAATATCTGAGAAACAGTCAGTTCTACACAAAAAAAAACCTGCATGATATAAATTGTGTGTTTTAACGAGATCTACAGTTTTGTGTAGTACGTTTTTGACTATTTCTTACGGTTTACCAGCTAGGAAAAATTCAGCACAATTCATGCAGAATTAAGAACTCTTCTGAGGCCATTCCCAGAAAATTCAAGATATACATTTTATTTTAATGTGATATTTTAATCAAAATCGTTAGAGCCATTTTTGAGTAAATCAAAATTTTCAAAAATTTTCCCATGTAAAGACTAGTTTAGGGTGTGGGAATTTTCTTGAAAATCTTCATGTCACATCCTTGGTAGATACTAAACTCAAATACCAAGTTTGGAATTTAAGGACTTTTCGTTTTTGAGCTATGCTGTCCCCCCACACACACACTGACCTTTTACCCAAATATGTGTTGTTGTTTTTTTTTTGTTTTTTTTTTAATTCAGGAGTTCTTTTGAGATGTATTTCCGGTGAAATTTCAGTATCAATTTTTGGGTGGAATGTATACATGGTACGTATAGAGAAAGTAAAAAATATTATGTGCTATATTCAAATAACTTTCTCTTCTTATGCAGCAGTAAACTGTTTATACAATAGCTTATTCTTCTATCTATTTCATACTTATCAAGATAAATGGTTTTATTACGATACCATTTCCTTGTACTACAAGAGAACTAAGAAAACCCAATAAGCTAAAACGATAATCACAGCTCTCAAATCCTGTCGCTCTGTAATGGTTTTGAAATTCCGTTACCTTTGCTTGACCAGGATAAAAATATATGAATGATTGCTTCCCATTTCAGTAAAGTGTAAGTATTGAAAAATTGAAATAACAAGGAGTATTTTGGAAATGGTTAACTCTACATATCTGACAATGTGTGTTTTAACGAGATCTAAATTTTGAGTTGTAGATAATATTTAGTTTCTTAGAGTTTACCGGTTATGCAAAAGTCCTTCACAGGCTTCAGAGGCTTTTCCCAGAAAATTCAAATTATCATGTTATTTGCCAAATAAATATATTTAACATCCTTAGCAGTTTAAAACAAATCTTTAATTATTTTTGAGAAAATCAAATATTTTAAAAACGTTCGTATAAAAAGTAATTTGGGGTGGCATGAAAAGATGCTTAACTTCTATAGTTTGGTTCTTAAATGACTTTTCATGTTTACTTTCTCTATTTTGTACATAGTACATAAGTGGAGGTAATCGCACTCCACTCAAAAATTTGATCCTAGATTTCAGTAGAAATATATGTTTTACGGATCTCCTTCATAAAAAAATCAGTTTTAAAAAAGGGCCGGGTGGTTATAAGTCGGTTAAATACCAAACTTAATTTAGTGTCTTCCAAGGCTGCGACATGAAAATTTTTAGTAACACCTTCACTCCAAACTACACTTCAGATGGAAACATTTTTGAAATTTTGTATTTTCTCCAAAAAGATTTAACGATTTTAATTAGAATACTGCATATTAAAGATATGACCATAACAAGTAAAATGCATATCTTGAATGCTCTGGGAATAGCCTCTGAAGGCCATCTCATTCCAGAAGAGTTGCATAACTGATAAACCGTAAGAGATAGAGAAAAACTCATTAAACAAAAAATGTAGATCTCGTATATATATATATATATATATATATATATATATATATATATATATATACATATATATATACGGAAATTTGACATTCCCATTTCTTTTGTTTTACTTTTGTCCATGTAAGAGAAAGAATTTCTATCACACAGCGACCGGCTGTTAAAAGATTAGTCTTCGTTATAAGCCTAGTGCACAAAGAGTATAGGCCACTTCTGCTAATGTTTATCTCGATTAGCATGAAGTACAGTAGAAGAGTTTATTGCAGATAGGTAGAGAAAGGAATATGAATAGAACACATCATATTTTTAGTTATACTGTTCACAGACACACACACACACACACACACACACACACACACGCACACACTCACACACAAAGGGACCTTTTTTGTAAACTTTTATTTTTCGGATTCAGGTGTCCCCAAAACACACATTTCCTCTAAAATATCGGTATAGAATTTTTGGGTGGAATTTAATGCTTTCTTTACCTACCATGAACATAGTACGTTGTAGAGAAAGTCATTAATGCAATAATAAACGAGGGCTATTGTATTGCAAGGCTCACTAGTATATAAACTTTACAAAGTAAAACAAGTCAGAGAACCCAGACAACGAATGAGTGATTGAGTTTCAGGTGAAATCTGGAAAATCCTATATTGTAACAAATGTCTTTATTGACTTAAAAATAGGATACAAATAAAGTCTCAAATTCACTACTGCAAATAGTTCACTCGACGTTTCGACGAGTAGACAGTATCTCGAAGCTCGAAAAGAATCAAGTCGTCTTGAGTTCCGAAGGTCCCTTTTAACGACGCATCGATCTTCCTGAGCTGTTTACATATCCCAAGGTCTCACATCTGCGATGACTCACTACCATGGCGAACGTGAGAACCACTGCAGCAGACGGCACCGTCACAGTATGTAAAACATCTTTTTGAAATTTATACCAATTATTATACACAACAATAGTGATATTTTTGTCATGTATCAAAATTCTAGCCTGTATGTAATTTTAAAATAATTTGTTACTATTTAAATGCATTTCTTTAATAAAAATGAGCCACGTGGTGCATTTTTAGAAAATTAGCATAAAATCCAGTTTTATAGTAAATGAATTCACAAATACATTTATCATACTGTAACATTTTGATTGTGGAAAAGTGTTAGAAAAAAGTTAGCAAGAAAATAAGGTTTAAAGTTGGGGGTGTGTATTAATTAGTATGAGCCTGCCCATTTATAGCTTCAGTTAACTGGCAGTTTAAAGTACAGCATTTGGAGAAAACTATATATTTCTTAAAATCTAGAACTCATATCTTCCTATTTGGGAAGAAAAAAATAATTTTTCACAATTATTGTTGTTCAAATTTCCCAGATGCACTATCATAATAGGCTATAAGCGGTGAATATTTGCGAAACACAACCTAGTTTCATCTGCTGCACTGAGTGGCATTATAAAATACAATCGCGTTCACCCAAGCGCAATTCCTCTCTTGGAGAGAGAAAGTTTTACAAACAAATATCACAAATATATACAGCATTTTAAAACATAAAGTAATTTTTCTGCGATAGTGCTTTTTTGTTCACTCCCGTTCATATATGGTGGAAAGTTGTATTTCCTGTGTTCTTTGCAGGTAACCTAACCTACCTCCGTGTTTTGCTTAGAAGTTTACTACGTATTATCGTTACACTTTGACATTTCATTATAAACATAACACTCCTCTCAACCCAAGAAACATTTGTGTCGTTTATATGTAAACAGCAACAATTCAAATACTAAAAGTCGGTTAAATTCTAAACTTGACATTTAAATTCTGTTTTAAGGATGTGACGCTTAAGATTTTCAAGAAAATCTCCGCAATCCAATTACCCACTACTCACTAACGACTTTGTTTAAAATATATAATGGCTAAGAAGCTTCGTAAAAAATAAAATGTATACTGAATTTTATGGAAAGTTCATGTGAAGCTCTCTTCATTCTAAATAACCTTGCAGTTTACATTCATAAACTGTAAGAGACAAATTCTTACGATACAATGTTCAAAAGAATGATACAAAGACAAATATTTCTGAGACAATAAAGGGGATTACTCCTGATATAGCTCGAATTGTACCATAATTTCCAAATGCTTCCTTTTTACCTCTTTCGTGGGAAATTACATGAGAAATTACCCCAAATTCTGGGAGATTTAAAATGCAAACTTCAGAATATCCAAAAAACACAAAAAATTTACATCTTATTAAAACAGACACATGTCAGACACGTTTTATTTCCTTACCACGTAAATACTAGGTACAGAAGGTATTGCACTTCATAAAAAATTCGATACTTTACTGAACATACGCTTTTGAGGTTTCCTAAATACAAAAAACAAAACAAAAACAAACAAAAAAGCATTTTTAGAAAAAGGACCTTATGTGTGTGTGTGTGTGTGTGTACGTCTGTAAACAACACAACTCAAAAAAGAAAATTCAGCTAAATACGAAGCTTGATACCTAAATTGAGCATTTTCCAAGGACGCGAGACGAAACTTTTCAAAAAAATCCCCGCCCCAAGCTATCGTTTTCTTGGGAAACATTTCAAAAACTTTGATTTCCTCAAAAATAGTTGTAACAATTTCGATAAAATATCGTATTTATATGACAAAAAGAAATCTATATCTTGAATCTTATCCGGATAACTCCCCGTAAGCGAGATTAGAGTTCTGTACAGCTTTAATATGAGGCCCACACCACAGAGGCGGGTTAAATTAAAGTTTGTCACAGTTAACAGGAACTGTACAGAATATAAGCTTTTACAGGAATATTTTGAATGAGTGGTGAAAATCATGTGAATGCAGCACATCAGATTTGTTTGTCCGGAAATCATTTTGATGTGGAAACTATGAAACTGGGATGAAATGATCGTGCAATGCCCAGGGATGCATCCACAGCTTTCTGTTCCAAACGTTTAAAAGTGTAGGAGGACCTATTGTCACTTTGCTGAAATTAACGAAGTTTTAGTTTTTTGTGCTATAAAGAAAAGAAAATTTGTTGCGATACATCCCATAAGTTTCTTTACCTATTCTGCAATAAACTATTCTTAAAACAGCTTATTACTTTCTCTAGCCCGTGTGTACAATGTACATTGGGCAAAGAAGATACTGTAATCCACTCAAAAATTCGATACCGAGATTTTACCAGAAATACATGTTGGTAAGAAAAGTTGGTTAAATACCAAACTTGGTATCTAAGTTCAGATGTTCAGTATCTTACAAGGATGTGACACGATGATTTTGAAGAAAATCTCTCCACCCTCAACTACCCTTTACATGGAACATTTTTACAAATTTTTGAATTGCTCTTAATGGCTTTAATCAGTTTGATTAAAATACATTATTGTTAATATTTTCATGACAAACAAAATGTATATCTTCAATTTTCTGGGAATAGGCTTGACGACCTCTTCATTCTGGATGACTTTTGTATAATTTCTGCATAACCGGTAAACCGCAAGAGATTGGCAAAAACTTAAAGTACAAAAAATGTAGATCTCGTTAAAACACATAACTTATGTCATATTTTTTTAAGTTAACCGTTTTCGAGATATTCCGAGCCATTGTTGTTTTCAGTTTTCAGGTACCTAATTTTTTTTTTCAAACTATAAGTATCCTTCGTATCATCTTACTTTTGTTGATCTTGGCAAGCTAAAAGAACTAAATTTTAGTTGTTTCACTTAGCGACCGGCTTTTAAAATAATTCACTATCGCTTTAGAGTGTGCATTTGCTAATTTTTCTTCTACTTACAAAGAAACAAACAACAAGACAATTCTGTTAATATTTTTCATAATATAAATAAAAGAATAATCTTTTGTAAGAAAAGTCTATTTGCTGGACAACTTGAGAAATTCATGTGAATGAAACACTAGATTTGTTAATGTCTACTGCAATTATATCGATATAAAACTTGCAATAGTACTTTTATTACATACTTCCTTGTAGATACGTGGCAATAAAGTCGTAGACTAAAGTGATAGCCAAATCTTTCAAGAGCTGGTTGCTATTAGGCATTGACATTCCGTTCTCTTTGCTTGGCCCGGAGAAAAAAATGTATAAGCATTTTCCAATTGCAAAATATGATGTGTTCCATTCGCAAAACTTTCTCTGCATCTCTCCAATAATTACTGTTAAAAAGGTTATTCTCTTATTTACTGCATGCTAACCGAGAAGAAAAAATAGCAGAAATGGTCTTATTACTTGTTTTCTTGTAAGAAGAGGGGAAATAAGGCCTACCATAGACAAGCGAGAGTCAAATCTTTTAAAAGCTGATTTCTATGTGATTGAAGTTCCTTTATAGCCAGGAGTTGACAAATTCCCATATGAGAAAAGTATAAGTATTTTAAAAATGAAACCAATAACAAAGAAATATCTCAAAAAGGATCAACCCCACGAAAAAATATATATAACATAAACTACGTGTTTTACTGAGCTCTACATATTTTGTTAAGTAAGTTTTGTGTATCTCTTACGGTACACCAATAATGCAAAATTCAGCAAAATTCATCCAGAATAAATGAAGTCTTCAGAAGATATTCTCAGAAAATACAAGATATACATTTTATTTGTTACGTAAATATCTGTAATATACGATATTTTAATCAAAATCGTTAGTCATTTTTGATAATATCAAAATTTTCCAAAAATGTTCCACATAAAGGATAGTTGGGAGATGTTGAATTTACATATCAATTTTAGTATTTAACCGATTTTTCGTTTTTGAGTTATGTGTTCATTGTCATATAAACACATACTTCAGCTATTCGATATGTTCCATTCACACGACTTTCTTTACCTATTCTACAATTAAATTTCATATAAAAGGTTGTTCTCTATGTATTTCATGCTAATTCACATAAAGGATAGCAGAATGATATTAATGCAACTCCTTTATAAGTTCAAGTGTACTAAGGAATACACTAGACTAAAGCGATAGTCACGTGTTTTAAAAGCTGTCGCTATGTGATTGTCATTGAAATGCGTGGACAGGATTAAAACAAAAGAAACACGGATGACTTCTGTTTGAAATAAATAAAGTATCGTAAAATTGAAACCTATAACAAGGAATATCTCAGAAACTGTAGCTCCAAAATCGTATAAAACATAAAATGTGTGGCTTGACTGGATTTACAATTCTTGTATAATAAGTTGTTGTCTATCTTCTACGTTTTACCAATTATGCAAAAGAGCCATTAGAAAATTCAGAACTTTTCCTAGAAAATTCAAGGTATATATTTAATTTACTATGTAAATGTCTTTAATACGCGGCATTTTAAGAAAATTGTTGGAGCCATTTTTGACAAAATTGAAGATTTCGATTGGGGAGGAGATACTTCTTTAAACATCTTGGTGTCGCACCCTTATAAGATGCTAAACTTAAACACTAATCTCGGTATTTACCGAATTTTCGGTTTTTACTTTCTCTACACTACTATGTACATAGTGCAAGGAGAAGGTATTGCATTCCACCCAAAAATTCGATACCGAGATTTCACCGGAAATAGATGTTTTAGGTTCCCCAGTATCCAGAAAAAGCATTTTTACTTTCTCTAGCCCCATATGTACAATGTAGATAGAGATAGTATTGCATTCCACCCAGCATTGCATTAGGACTTCCTGAGTCCAAAAAAAGCATTTTCAGAAACAGGTCCATGTGTGTGTGTGTGTCTGTCTGTCTGTCTGTCTGTTTGTGTATCTGATGACAGCATAGCTCAAAAACGAAAAGACGGTTAAATATCAAACTTGGTATTTAAGTTTGGTATCTTCCAAGGATGTGACACAAAGATTTTCAAGAAAATCCCCCCACCCCTAACTAACCTTTACATGGAAACATTTTCGAAAATGTTGTTTTTCTCACAAATGGCTCTTACGATTTTGATTAAAATACCACATATTAAAGTCATTTCTATCACAAATAAAATGTATATCTTGAATTTTCTGAAAATAGGATCTGCAAGCATCTTTATTCGGGATGAATTTTGCTGGATTTTGCATAACCGGTAAACTGTAAGAGATAGAGAACAATTTACTACACAAAATATGTAGATATCGTTGAAACGCACAGTTTATGTCATATACAGTATTTTCGTGGAGCTGGCCATTTTTGAAACATTCCTTGTTATTGGATTCAGTTTTAAAATACTTTAACTTTTCACAAACGGGAATGTATCAACTCCTGGCCACGCAAAGAAACGGGTTTCATCCACATGGCAATCCGTTTTTTAAAGATTTCACTATCGTTTTAGCCGAGTGTATTCCATTGTTTACTTTCTACTTACAAGAAAGCATTTCTGCTAATGTTTATCTCGATTAGCATAAGTAGATAGAAGAATAAGCTTTTTAACAATAAAGTGTTATAGAGATGTAGAAAGAGTAATGTGAATGGAAAACATCAGCTTTGTTGGCCGCGCCGTGGCCGAGTGGTTAGACCACTTGCCTCTCACCTAGACGGCATGTGATATTTGTGGTGGACAAAACAGTGCTGGGTGGGTTTTCTCCTGGTTCTCCGGTTTCCCCCGCCATCGCGTTGCACCGCTGCTCCATCTTCATTCATGTATCATCATTGTCACCGCCCGCGGTGCCATAAATAGTTAAAGCGGTCGTTAAACACTACAAAAAAAATACATAGTTATGCGGTAGAGAAAGAAGTAATTCCGGTTTACTGACGAATTAATTCCGAGATGTGAACCGTATTACATTTTTCGTAGATGTCAGTACTTATTTTTGGTTCTAATACGAGAAGATAGCAGGGAAGCTGTGGTATGATGGACTTTTTGTGATGGATGAGGTTAAGTTAAGACGCGGATACGGGGATAAGCTAAAAGTATAGAGTTGCAGACTCAGAACAGCAGCCATTTACCCAGCTAACACAGTTTCTTCAACTCCCAGAGGAAGGCATCAGTCTCCTTCCAATTTTCTCCAAAACAAAGGATAATCGAAGAGGGAATAACTAGCTCTCTCTCTTTCTTTTCATCATGCGCCAGATTGAGCTTATAGACTCCCTCGCCAGGGGAGTGTGCCTGCATTTTATTTTTGCTCTACTGTAGTGTACTTTTTATAAAACAAAATCAATGCCAGGAAAATGACGAGGCTGATGAAATGGATAAACATTAATAAATATGTCCGGAAATCAAAATCTCAATTTCATTCATAGCTTGCTATGTTGTCCATATATCTTAAACGTAGTGCCATCCATTAATACAGTAGTGACAGCAATTCTGGACACTTTTTCTTTTAAATTAACTTTCAAATTTGAATATTGCATTCAAATCTCATCCAGGATCATTATTATCTAGTAAATTATAGCCAGAAAGTTTTGTATAATACAATATTGAGCCTTTCACCATAAACTAGAGCTAATTTTGTTCTAAATGGGTTATTTCACCCAACTTTGGAAAATATATAATTTTATAATATACATATACACTATTTTATATGATACTCAATGTTAAATACGGAATTATTCTCTCATATTACTTAGAGGAGCTCAAAAGTTGATGAAATATATTAATTGTGGGATCATGGCAATTCAACACCATTAACTCTGTAATCTTAAAAATACTGATATACAAATTTCTTAGTTTTCGCCGCACCTATCACATTAGAGTAACAATTCATTATATTTCATATGATACAGTATAAAATAAAAAGTATAATTCCCAAATATGCTTTTCATTTTATTGTGCATCTTATATGAAATATAATTCATTATTACTCTCATATAATAGAGGGCTTAAACTTTAGGTAATGCGATATTCTTAAGAGGTGTTGGCGGTATTGAAATGTCATGAAACTAAAACTTTTAGATTTCCTAACATTTGAGCTCCTCTATGTAATATGAGAGCAATCATTTCGATTTTCCCATTGGATGCAATAAAAAATAAAATATATATAGCTGTATATTTATAAAATCATATACTTTTACAGTTGGGCCAAAGTAACTCATTAAGGGCCACTTTTAGCTCCAGTTTATAGAGAAGTTTTAATACTGTGTATTTCCTGGCCATAAGTTATCACACAAGCTTAATCATGAATAAGAGTAAATGCTACATTCAAACTTGAAAATTAATTTAAAAGAAAAAGTGCCTCGAATGCGGAGTCCATGGAGCTTAAAGTTACTCGACATTCGGCTTATCAGGATAAGGGAAAATCCGGAGAAGCCGCTAGCAAGATTCAAGCTCGCGACCTGTTGAATGCGAGGCAGACACGCTACCTCCACACTACCCAAGTGGGCTCAATGTTACTGTTTTCAGTTTAATTTTCAGGGAGCAACAGTGGGCTAAACCTGATGATGGTAATCCCCATATCAAGGTCAAGAATGTTCATTGCTTGTAAGATTCCATGCTGCGTATAATGACAAAACCAGAAATACTGGTCCAGCAGCTTGATTTTCAGTTATAGATACTTATAAATATGGAACTTCACGCTTAACTGGAGGAAATATATCAGCTCCTTTTCTGGCAAACAGCTTACCATATTCATGACGGCATGCTCTAAAAGTAAATAATATATCATTATTTCTGGTTCAGCGTTCAAACCTGGTAAACATCGTAGTTAAGACGGTTTTTGATTTTTCTAGCATGTATGTAGACATAACTGATAAGCTTTAAGAAATGCACAATTTATGTTATACATTTTATATGGAGTTAGCATTTCCGGGATGATATTTTTTTTTTTAAAATATGTAGTTGAACTTTTCTCAAACGGTAAGTTCGCCATTCGTTTCATATCTCTTTGTTTTACTCCCGGCCATGCAGAGAGAACCGATTTTCAATGTCAATCGCAGAGTGCCTGTTCTAAAACATTTTATTATCACTCTAGCCTATTTATTTTTCTTATTTTTCAAACGCATACACTAAGGAAGCAAGGAATAAGACAATTTCTGCTAATATTTATCTTAGCATGATGTAAATAAAAGAATAATATTTTCTAAGAATGGATTGTTTGCAGAAAAGCTAGAGAAAGTCATGCGACTTTACAAATGAGAAACCCCCTCCCTAGCTACGCATGTACTCTAGATAGATAAGAAACTCTAGTGAGATTACTGTTGTTAACAAATATCTGATGTAGTCTGAGTAAATCCTGATTCTGCTCTTCGTTTATCATTAATAGAAGTGGTTGTGGAAGGAGTTCCAGCTGATATCTTGGAAATACTACTTTGCAATGCAAGGGCGCATCTTAAAAACAAGATGGAAGAGTGCACAGACCGTGCCTTAGACGCACTGAAGTGTTTTTCCCACGACCTTATTTACCGCTGAATATGGAGAGAAACAAAAAAGGGGAGAAAAGTTAAGAGAGCCATCAAAAGGCAACTAATTGCTATACTTTAGTTGTTATCGATCCATGCTCTGGAATTTCTCCGGTTGAGGTTTTCTATCTCGGGTTGTTTGTCACAGTAGCTTCTTGTTTCACAAAATTATATTTTTTCTCTCTATGTTGTTAAAGTCAGAATATTCTAAGGAAGCAATGTGATATTGAATTACTTTTTAAAATGGCATTATTTTTCATTGATCTATAGAAAATGTAGATCCTAAGTTTCTATTTAAAGCCAAAAAAAGAGGGGAGAAATAATGCTGTTTTGCATACTAGTACTTCTGCTTCTACTCATTCCCATCAGTATACACTGAAAATTAATCGACATGTTCTCGTTATTAACCCATAAAGAATGAGCTGTGCTCTCAGGGAAAAGAGTTTCATAACCATTTACATTAATCAGTTTTATTGTAATTAGAAGTACGATCCTTTTCCATTCACTTCGTTTGAATAAGAGCTGGGATTGGTTAGAACAATTGAGATACTTGAAAAGGGTATAAACGAAAAACAATAAGAAAAATTATTTTCTATAATTGATGAATGGATAGAAAAATATAATACAAGTAATTTCGATTAAGTATATAAATACAGATGAAAATTTAAAGAACAGCTGACAAAATATCGATAAAATAATAGGTTGTTAGGGCATAAATATGGATATTTGTATTGGTAGTTAAAAACAGTGTAACGAAGAACTTTACGTCACTATTTTCTACTTTTGCGGACTTATAATTTTACTTATTAAGAGTATAATGTTTTTGGGTTGGCTGGTATCTGGAAAAAGGTACGCTACACACAAAACATGCGTGTTTATTTGTCCTAAAACCACGGATCGGAAGGCGTAACCTTGAGTGGGCAGGCTTCGCTATAACGAATGTTGCATCAGAATTGAGTTTCAATGCTTTCTGCAAGACCTATGACCCTACACCACCTAGACATCAAATCACTATTAAGTGTGACAACGTATATGCAAAACAGGTAATCTATACAGGCGTTCATTCCACCGAGCAGTTTATTTATTTATTGGATTTCCATTATTGGATTGAATGTTAAATTCCTATTTTACAGTTGCATATTAGAGCTATAGCCATATATAATGTGTTCTATTACATAAACCAGTTAATATTAAGTGTAAATGCCACAGCAAAGTAATTAACATTAAGTAAATGTATAAATAATAAAAATAGAAAGACAAAAATGGACATTTTAAATATATGTTTACATAACCGTTAGGATTAAGTAATTTAAATATATGAGGAAAATGTAGGTAATTATTTATAATTAATTAAATATATTATTGACAAAAAATTTAAATTCTGAGTAGCAACACAGTTTTCTAATAATTTGTTGTAATGGTGGAGTAAAAGATTTATTTCAGAAGTCTAAGTGCATTATTAATCTGAGCCGTATCATTTTATGTAACGGGCAGTCAAAGAGTAAATGATTAAAATTCTGTGAACAGGCAGGAACATATGGCATTTTTGAGTGACTAATTTAAACGTTCAAGATACGATCCAAATGTATCAAGAATAATTGTTTCATTGTAAAGGTAGACTCAAAATGGTTTGTATCTAGGCTATCTTGAATTATTATATGTATTTATATAATGTGCCGAAATACATTGTTTAGTTTCAAACAGATTATAACAATAAACAATAATACCGAACGGGAAGACTCAAAATATCCCGCCAGTGGCCGTCATTTGGGACTCCCCACAATCAAATCCTGTGCACCGCCTGGGCTTATTCAGTCGCCAAGGTAAATACGGATATGATATTTAATGCCACGACTAAAATTCCACCTTATATTTAAAACAATAGTAAAAATTTGATGTGTTGCATTCACATGACTTTCTCTGCATCGCTGTAACAAACTATTGTTACAAAGCATATTCTTCTATCTACTTTATGATAATCGAATTAAACATTAGCAGAAATTGTCTTAATTACTTGTTTCCTTGTAAGCTGAAGGAAAATAAGGGAAAACACTAGGCTAAAACGATAGTCAAATCTTTTAAAAGCTGTCATTTGGTAGAAATCGGTTTCTATGCAGGAGCATAGAGAGAAAAGTTTAAGCATTTTAAGGTAGAAATAAATAACAAGGAATACCTCAGAAATGATTAATTCCATGAAAAAACGCATTAGTATAAATTGCTAGTTTTAACATGATCTACAATTGATTGCAACTTTGAACTATACAATAAACGTTTAATGGGAATGTTTCAATAGCTTTGATCAATGACTTAATGTATATTTTTTAAAAAATATTAAAACAAATTATTTTAAATTAGTAAGTTTTTTATATACTTGAAAAATTACTGTTGATGTTATGGTAATTTTGTCCTTTATAGCATTACAATAGATACTTCTGAATATTCTGGGAAATTTTAGTTGTATTTAAACAAAAATTAAACACGTGGAACATTTTGAAAGTATAAAAATAAAGTTTTATGAAATAGTATGCTAGGGAACTTTTAGTGGCGTTAAAGACCGAAGCAAGGGAAGGAAAGGAAAGATAAATGTTGATTCTCTATAGACGTCTAACTATTTGCTACATAAAAAAAATCGAGTTTTTGACCGACTGTAGTCAAAAGCTCGCTCTCAGTGTCCCTTACATTAGTCATTCAGGGGAAAGTGGAAGAAAACGGAGCGCGGAAGAATACAATTTAATGGGGGGGGGGGCATTATAAGAAACGAATTTAACAGTAAATGAACTCTAGGACTGAGTTGATAAAATGTTCGCTTTCTGAGCTACATCATGTAAATATTCTATAGACAACTGTGATTCATTTTGGACAACGATTTTTCACAATTCGCCATTTTTAGAAGCGTAGTAACATGTTAAATTACGCATGCGCTACCTTTTAACCCTATTTCTCTTTTCTGTGGTCCATGGAGCTTAAAGTTACCAAACATTCGCTACGTCAAGCTATTCTTATATGTGTGCAAATTTGCATTCATAGTCTCAAATAAGCTATTTAAAGATTCACGTGCGCATTTTTTGATTGCTTTATTTGTCAGATCAAAACTAAATAACTTACAGTGAAAAAACAAGTACATTTTTACTTTCTCTACACTTACTATGTACATAGTATACAGAGAAGGTATTGCACTCCACCCAAAAATTCGATACGGAGATTTCAACGGAAATATGTTTTAGGGTCTCCTGTATAACAAAAAAAGCATGTTCACAAAATGGTCCGTGTGTGTATGTGTGTGTGTCCGTGTGTGTTTGATTAAAATTTCGTATATTAAAGATATTTACCTGACAAACAAAATGTATATCTTGAATTTTCTGAGAATAGCCTCTGAGGACTACTTTATTCTGGATGAATTTTACGAAATTTTGCACAACTGCTAAACTATAAGAGATGGACAAAAACTTACAATACAAAAAATGTAGAGAACGTTAAAAAACACAATTTATGTTACATACATTTTTTTCGTGGAGTTGATCGTTTTTTAGATATTCATTGTTTTTATTTTTAGTTTTGAAAAATTTATACTTTCTCATACAGGAACTTGTCAACTCCTGTCCATATAAACAAAGGAACTTCAGTGACATAGCAACCAGCTTTTGACTGTCACTTTAACCTATGGTACTCCCTTATTTCACTTCTACTTACAAGGAAGCAAGTAATATGACTATTTCTGCTAATTTTTTTCGATTAACATGAAATAAATAGAAGTATAACCTGTTTAACAATAATTTGTTGCAGAGATGTAGAGAAATTCATGTGAATGGGACACATCAGAGTTTTACTACTAGCAACTTCATAAAACAAAAATCTGATGCGTTTCATCCATATAACTTTCTCTAGTTGTTCCATATATAAAATGTTGTTATCAAAAATTATTCTTTTATCTACTTCATGCTTCCTTGCAAGTAGAGGGAAAATATGGGAATGCATTAGGCAAAAGAGATAGTCAAACCTTTAAAAGCTGGTCGCTAAGTGAAAAAATTGCGGTTAGGTTCGCTTTTTATGGTCCCATTTGAGTAAAGTTAGTCTAGAATTATAATCAATAAAATATCTCGAAAATGGTCAACTTTACAAGAAAAACATATAGAATATAAATTATGTGTGTTAACAAGATCTACATTTTTGTGTGTTAAGCTTTTAATCTATCTCTTACGCTTTAACCGTTATGCAAAGTTCTGCAAAATTCACCTAGAATAACGAGGTCTTCAGAGGTCAATGCTAGAAAATTCAAAATATTTATTTTATTTGCAAGTAAATATATTTAATATGTGGTAATTTAATCAAAACCTATGTAGCCATTTTTGAGACAAAACATTTCAAAAATCTTCGTGTTGCATCCTTGGAAGGTATTAAACCTAAATACCAAGTTTAGTATTTAACGATCCTTTCGTTTTTGAGTTATGCTGTACACAAATACACATACACACAGACACATGGATCGTTTTCTAAAAATAAATGTTTAGGATTCAGGAACCTCAAAACATATATTTCCGGTGAAATCTCAACACTGAATATTTGGGTGGAATACGATACTTCTCTATTTACTATGTAGATTGTACATATGTACGAGAAAGTAAAAATGTATTTCTCTAAGCTAATAACATAAATTTAAATCAAATCCTTAAATTTATTTTCATGAAGCAAAGAATCAGAGAAATTCAATAAATGAGAGAACGTAGGCTTTCACGGCCGGAAACCTCCAAGAAAACTTCGACCGCGCCACTGAAGATGTCCACCGTAGTTGTGGACGAAACGTCTGGTACTCCTAAAACCAGCAGACCACGGCAAAACAGCCCGGAAACATTTCTTAGTTACAAATTCAATAAAATTTAAAAATAGTGAATGTGCAAGAAAATTTTTAAAAATGTGCTTCTTCTTCTCTCTCTCTCTTTTTTTTTTCTGCTTAAAATATTTAATGTACTATCTGAGAAATTATTTAAGATACACCTTTGAGCTCATACACAATCATTTCTTTGTTTGCTTGTATTAAGTGTCCCACTTTTTAAGATAATAGCTCTGAAATTTAAAAATGTTACAATTATTCAAACGTTCTGCCCTTTAAATAAAAGATGAGAGGAAGAATAGTAGAAAACTTGAGATTGTTAGGTAATTTTGTAAATTGCAGTTTTATTATTCAACAGCAGGATTTAAAAACTCAATTCCATTTTACTGTACACAATTCAGAATTTGTAGAAACATTAAGTTTCCAGAAAGAGCGGAAAATAGAAGGGTGGATGCTTTCATTCACAGAAACGTTGTTAAGGCATAAAGTGCAAACTCCCATTACTAATAAGAATTGAGCGACGATGCCATTAGCTTAAGAGTGGATGCGAGGAGGCAGCTTTGCTAGTTGGGAAATGTGAGCGTCAAAATTTATCTCCTACCGATCGATCACAGCAACACATTTCTTCAGGATGTTTTTACAATATCTCAGTTTGCACATTTTTGTTGCAAAATTTATGCTAAAAATCCACTTCAAGCTGAATTTGGCAGAGATAAAGTAAATAATAATAATAATAATAATAATAATACAAACAGAAAACGTGTGTATGTATGTATGTTAGCACACTCAAGCTTTTTAATAATTACTTAATTATTGAAAAGTCATATTCCTCTAAACGGGCATAGACTATATAATGTTTCAAAATTATTTAGAATGTTTTTATATTATTAACCAGTTTCAAATTTCGTGTTACTGAATATAAATATCAGAAGCTTTTTAGGCACTTAAATTGCAAACATAGCAGTTTATTCTAAGATTTCCAGCCCGAGGGGGAAATATTTTAAAACTGAATTACTGAAGAGGGGAGTTGTATGTCATGTTGATATCAAACCTTTCTTCTGAACTTTGTTATCATAGAGTATGGTTGATATAATTTTGATAAAACTTTGAAATTTAGATTTAAGAATCTAGAAACACTAAAATGTCCACACTTTCCTTATTCCTACACTTAGTTTTTATTTTCATAAATCAGCATTATTTGACGCATACAGGTTATAATATAATAACTATTCTTAATTTTCTGATGTAATGCAACGCATAAAATGAAACGTTTTTTCTTAATAAAATAACATCATAACTTGAAAAACTATTATTTGCTACTATAACTTTCTTACGTATTACGAAAAAAGTATTGATAAGTACAGTATAAGAACATATTTCAACAATGTAAGCCAAAATGTGTAGATGCACCATCATGTTGAAATACTAGGTTTCTTCGAATATGATCGGGACATTTTCAAGTAGTTCCTGAAGTACTTCCGCAGTACCATAATTATATTCACTCAATCGAGTAGCCGTGGCATTTGGCCCCACTAGATAGCTATCAACAAATCTAACTTAAAATTTACTGAAAAGTTTCATTGTTTGCGAACATTCTCCAAAGCTTTAGGATTTGTGTTATTCCAAATGTGACTGTGTTGATTAAAAAGTCCATTTCTTGAAAAGCATGCCAAGTCTGTCCATAATATGCGTCTAGCAAAATCAGACTCATTGCCAGCGGCACTAAGTACCTAGCATTTAAATAGTGTCTCTTAGGATAGTCATCTGGGACATTTGGATATGAAAAATGTGTTTTCTCTCTCTCCCTCTAATTATATATATATATATATATATATATATATATATATATATATAGCGAAAACGGTTCGTGAGAGCTGTCAGCTATAATTGAATTATAAAAATCTGATACTTTCATAAAATAAATAATATATCGATTATTATATAGTAATAAAACTAAAAAATGTTTCTATGAGACAAAGAGCAACATGCATTTTGCTGCCACAGTTTTGGTTAAACGAACTTCAAAATTTATATCGAATCTTCTCACTAGTTACCAAATAAAACTTGCCTACTCGCATTTTTGTTCATTTTAATCAATACATGGATAGAGCTATGCCATTTATTTATTTTTAAAAAGCTTAAAAGGTGGATATTTGAAAGTTTTTATAACCAATTATTTAAAAATGCTCATAAACTTTGTAATTTAATAATAATTTCTTCAATACTTAATATACACCCAATGGTTGAATATGAATAAAAAATAATGACACCTGTACCTCAATCGGTGTATTTGTATAAAACAATAGAATTAATAATAAAATAGCCATAAAATGCAAACTATTCATTGTATGTAGATGTGCATTGTAGATAGTTTGTGAAAAGTGTTAAAATAAATGTACCACTGATTCCAATTTGGTTGAGTAGGACTAAAATAACCAGTTAGCATTTTCGCCATTGTGTCCCCATAACAAAAAAGATAAAAGACAATAGATAAAAAGACATTTATTATAAATTTAGTAAATTCCACTATTCTCATAATGCCGTGTTTAACTGTAAACCTTATTATAAGTTATTAAGAAAATTTTCCCTTGAATACATTTTACACTCTCACTCCGTAATTATTGTTGCATGTTATGTATTATTATTATTGAACAGACCTTTGCTATTTAACAATATAAGTGCTATTAGCAATGAAAACATTTTAGTCTTTTTAGGTCATTACTATTTACTTTGTTTGCGCCCACGTGGAGAGTATAAAATAATAAAGCAATCATATTAATGAACAATAATGAACATTAATATCAAAACAATCGATTTCTTAGTCGTGAATCAATAGCTTTTTGTAGTTGAACCAATTACCGCACGCTTTATTATGCAAATATGTACAACTTTATTATTCTATGAAGCCATACAACTGCTGGCATTAGAAAAGGAATGTCGCTATTATAAACGTCCTCAGGCATGTGGTCAACAATAACTCATTTACTCAAAACGCGAAATATTAATATTGATGTTAACATTGTATTTAAAAAATAACCGCCATTAACGCAACTTTTAATAATGAAATTACGATATTAAAAAGCATTGATAAATGTTCTCATTACAAAAGTGCCATAATCGGCCTTTAGGTATGAAAAGGCACCACTATATTAATAAGCAATTTATTGGCGCTATAAATTAGTATAACCAAGCGGAATGGCTCAGATGGTAATTTACATTTCTGCTAATGTTACCTCCATTTGCATGAAGTATATAAAAGAGTAAGGTTTTTAACAATAATTTTAATAGAGATGTAGAGAAAGTCATGTGAATGGAACACACCAGATGTTAAATTGGATTGATATCATATGTATATATGCCTTTTTTTTTTTTTTTTATAAATACTATTTATAGGGTGCTAAAGTTATTGCTCCGTATTTTTTTACATGTTAACAATCATCAGTTGGTAACATAAGATTTTAAAATGGAGGAAACAAAGTTTGAGATTAGAAGCACTATTGGACACAAAATTAAAAAGCTGCTGTCAGTGTTCAAAGAATATGTGAAGAGAAGAGGTGTCGTTAGTGAGCGAGTAGTACCTGCGAGTAGTTCCGGCGTCTCAATAAAAGGGACGAAAACATTCAATATTTAGAACATTCTAGAAGGCCCAAGTTATGGAATATAGAGAATACACGTAGAGTTTTGGAAGAAAATCCACAGACAAACACTCGAAGGTTGTCAGAAGAACTTGATATTAGATATCATACAACACCATAGTAAGACACTTAAAAATCGTCCAGAAGCTGTAAATTTGTACCACGTGAATTGACATTAACGTAGAGTGGATAACTGTTGTCAGCTTATTGCTAATCTCTAGTATAGATATAACAAGAGAATTGTATTACCGCAACCCTGACATCTCGAAACAGTGGCTCGATTCCCGTCAGCCTGCCTCGGTTCGGCTCCAAAAAATTGTGTGTGCCTGGTGGAATTTCGAATTTGTTCCAAATGAGCGTGCAGTCAATATGGATATTTATGCTCAACAACTGGAACGAGTTCATCAAATTTTGAGGCAAAGATACTCGACATTAGTTAAAAGAAACAGGGTTCTCTTGCCGCATACAGCTTGAAGAACAATGAAAATAATTCTGGAATTGGAAAGAATTCAGCATATAGCCCTGATCTTATGTCATCAGATTATCATCTGCTTAGTGGACTCATTTCTTACGTGGAACAAGTTTTTAAAACATTGAATCAGTTGAAATGAATTTTTTGCACCAAAAAACCAGAAATTGATACCATTGAGATGGCAAACCTCGCTGAAAGGTGGCTCAAAACTATACAGCTCAATGACCTTTACTTTGAATATTAGAATCATTTATTGCAACAACACATTTGAAATATAGTTTTGCTTAACATTATAGATACTTATGCAGGGTGTTAGGAGCACGAGTGCCAGATTTCGCATGTGAGAGATTCCAATGTGACGAATAATAAAAGACCCATAACAACTTAATCTTGAAAGATAACTGAGATAATTCAACATCATTGAATACATTATCTGCACAAACTGCCAACAGAGTAAGAATTGAGAGCCGAGTGTTTTGCTTTGATTTGCTGCCAGGCCGAAGTTTTGCTTTAGTTTCTACTTGAAATTCGGTTCACTACGTGCCTGAGAAGTTTACTATTAGCTACTGCCAGTAACGAGGGATTGGGTGATTTTCTTTCAAATATTCACGAGACCTGAACTAAAAGCCTGCGTAAGAGGCTGCGCGTATGATTTGGTCTGATGATCAGAGAAAAAGCAAATTCAAATTCAAATTAGGTGTATTGTGGAATAATCTATGAAAGCCACATCTTTGCTGAACAGGACATTTATTAATGGTCATTAACTGCAGCATCATAATAACATATGTTCATTTACAGTAATTGCATTAAAATCTATGCATGCATCCCATCTTCTTAGTCAATTTTGCTCTACCCTCGTTAGAGATTCTGGTTCTTCCCAATTTTACTCTTTACTCTTAAAATGTCCCCAGAAATAATAACATAAAGGATTGAGCATTGCCATAAGCAAGAAGCATATCTATATACTCTTGATTTGTAAATATTGCCATAGTCCTGAATGCATTCACGCATTTGAAGCACTGACAAAACCAGCTGTTGTGTAAGGTGTCGAGGCACAACATTACTATCAACACTCCTTACCTTCCACTCTACACACAAATGTGGCGTAGTTGCCAAGCGTATAACCACGACACGCTGGAATCCAATTTTTATTACAATTTTGCGGCTAAACTACTCATTTTAGCAACAAATTGTAAAGACGTAAATAACTCTCCTTTTTGTAGTTCTACCTAGCTATTCTAATTGCAGAAGTAAACGGTAAGGAAGTAAACATTTGACCATTTTTTTATTTGTGCAAACCATGCACTATAGAGAAAAATGGTACAGGGACCTATGTTTCAGCTAAACGCCAGGAATCTACCACAGAAGTCTGCGTATACATACCTCTAACACCAACTCTGCTTTACCGGTAGAATGACAGCAGTCGCTTGGTGGAAAAAAATAACAAACAAAAAAGAAAAGAAAAGAAGAAAAAAAAAAACGTTCCTATTCGAGTGCTACAGTTCTGTTTGGTTTATATGTAATTAATGACCTTGAATATGCTAAGTATGGTGAGGTTTAAGGTAAATTTTCCTTGATGACAACGGAATAACTCTACTTTTGCATCCAAGGGGCTCTGTCTCGGGTTCTGGGTAGATGGTGCCCCCAAACTGTAGGAATATGCTTCTCACCTCTTTCTGTAGGATAATGCTTCACGAAGCTCTAAACAACGTAAATATAATCGTCCAATGGTCGTTCTGCAGAAGTCCCACAACAAAATAGAGATGCTTGGCCAACAGTTGGTGGCGTAATAGCACACTCAAGATGTAATTGACGCCGTGCATTTAGAGGAGATGTCAGTTAATATGTAAGATGTTACAAAATAAGTCTATGTACATTCACATCACCTTCTCTGCCTTTTCTTAAGCAAACCTGTCCAAGAAGCGTCTTCTTCTGTCTACTTCAGGTTGAATGAGAAATCATCTGTAGGAATGTCTTTAGTCATGTCAGTGGTGAACTAGCGAGAGATATCTTCGATTTCCCTGCCTCACCGTTACCGCGATAAGCAAGAGGAGTAAACCGAGCGCCGATCTGTCTGTTCCACTTATCAATGTTAACTTGAAATAACCTCGTTGAGTTCTGCAACTTGTTTAACGCACGAAAGAATATATGCAAACCTCAAATATTAGGCAGTTAGGCTACCTGATATTTTCTTTTATCAAAACATACAACCATATAGTAGTAACATATAATAAAAATTTAGGTTTTTATTTTGAAGTGTGCACAAAGCAAGTGCGCTTAGTCTCCATATTTTGTTATTACTTGAGCTGTAACTGTTCTTTTGTTGTTAAATTTTTCTAAATAGGCAATCGTTTTGCCTCAAATTAGTGCTCTCATGTTTACAAACCACAAATATGTCCCAATAGTGGAGTCTGGCACCTACTTCTGATTGCTCCTCAGGAGACAAGTTAGAATGCCTACGTTTTTTATATAACATACCACGCAATAATTACAATTCTGATGTATTCCATTCACATGACTTTCTCTACCTAGCCTACAACAAACTATTCTTAAAAAAAGCTTATTCTTCTATATACTTCAGCTAATCAAAACAAACATAAAAGAAATAGTGTTATTTATTACTTTGAATACACTAGGCTAAGGCTAGTCAAATCTTTTAAAAGCAGACTGCTATGTAATCGTCATTGAAATTAGATTTTTTTCCCGCAGGAGAAAAGAATGAGTATCTTAAAATTGAAACAATTACAAGAAGTATCTCGGAAATTGTTAACACCACAAAAAATGCATTTGAATAAATTGTGCGTTTTAATGAGTTCTTTTACTCAAAATCGTTAGAGCCATTTTTAGATCAAAATTTTCGAATTTTTTCCGACATAAAGCATAGTTTGGGTTGAGGCAATTTTCTTGAAAATTGTCGTGACGCACGCACCCTTGAAAGATGCTAAACTTAAATATCTACTTTACTATTTAACCGAATTATCGTTTTTGAGTTATCGCGTTCATAGGCACATGGACACACACGGACGTTCTAAAAATGTGTTTTTACTTTCTCTAGCCCGCTTGTACAATATACATAGTACATAGAGAAGGCATTGTATTCCACCCAAAAAGTCGATGAAATAGCAAACTTGGTATTTAGGTTTTGTATCTTCCAAAGATGGACATGAAGATTTTCAAGAAAATCTCCCCTCAGAAACTACCCTTTACATGGAAAAAAGGTTTAAAATTGTGATTTTACCAAAAAATAGCTCTAACGATTTTGATTAAAATTCCGTATATTAAATATATTTACATCTCAAATAAAATGTATATCTTGAATTTTCTGGGAATAGCCTCTGAAGACCTCTTGAATTTTGCCGAATTTTGCTTAGCTGCTTAACCGCAAGAGATAGATAAAAACTTCTATACAAAAAATGTAAAACTCGTCAAAACACACAATGTATGTTCTTTACATTTTTGTTGTGGAGGCAACAATTTCCAACATATTCTTTGTTATTGTTTTCAGTCGTAAAGTACTTATACTTTTCTCAAACAGGAAGTGTCCTTTTTTCTTATGTTCTGCTCCTGGCCAAGCAAAGAGGCGGTTTGCAATGACAATCGCATAGCGATTGCTTTTAAAACATTTGACTATCTCTTTAGCGCAGTGTATTCCCTTAGTTTCCTTCTACTTATAAGGAACTATGTGATAAGAACATTTTGCTAATGTTTATCTCGATTAGCATTGTGTAGAAAGAAGAATAATATTTTGTAACAAGTTTGTAGAACAGCTAGAGAAAGTCTTGTGAGTGTAGCGCATAAGATCTTTTTTAGGATATAGGGGATCCTTGAAGTGTATTTCCGTGAAGTATCATTTTGGAATTTTGGGTGGAGTGCAATACCTATGTACCATGTTCTAAGTAGAGAAAGTAAAAATGCAGTGTAAATGATCCTACGATTAGAATAGCTTGGTATACGGGTGGGTGCAAGGCCAGTTATAACGGGAGAGGATCAAACAATCCAAACAAAATAGGATTGTTAAAGAGGTGCCTTCATAACTACTGAGGAAAGTATTGAAGGGTTTCCCCACGCCCTCATGTTTGCATTTGCCGAAGGTAAACGGCAAGTCCTGTTCAAGGGAGCTGGAGATAAAATCAATGCCGCTTGCTGGCTAGTCTACACCAGGCTGTTGCCTTTTCTTTAATACTCATTTACCATCTTAAGGCGCGCGTATACTTCAAAACCATTTATGGTGAAGTGTCAATTACTTTCTCTACCACATACTAAATACATGATACATAGAGAGGTATTGCATTCCACCCAAAAATTCGATGTCAAAATTTCACCGGCTGTATGTACATATAGTATTCAGATTTTTCCGGCCTCTCCCGCCAGTCGTTGGTCCATACATGACGTCAATACTAGATGGCAAGCCTATCACGTATTGCGTCTTGGAAAGGACTAACGAACGATGAGTAGAAGAGGTGTCGTATCTTTTAGGTACTTACATTTGGAGCATTCGCTTGCGAAGACCCAGCATATGTATATGAAAGAGAGTGACAGAGAGAGGTCCCTAGAATCCAAAAAAGGAAAAGATCGCGCGCGTGTGATAAACTCCGTTAAATACCAAACATGGTATTTAAGTTCAACATCTTTCAAGAAAATCCCCCATTCCAAGCTGTCCTCAACTTGGAAACATTTTCGAAATTATTGATTTTCTCAACGATTTTGATTAAAATACCAAATGTATAAGATATTTCTATTACAAATAAAATGTATATCTTGAATTTTCTGGAGATAGCTTCTGAATTCCTAGCTTCTATATTTATGTATTTGTGTATTTATTTCTCTTTACCATCCTCCTATGTAGGACTTTCATCCTCAGGACTTATAAGCCAGCGACAGGGGACAGATGCCTGTTGAGGAGCAAAGGCTCTGGATCAGATAGAATTATACGAGGATTTGGATTATCTTAAATGACGGTGAAATAGGTGACAGGAAAGATAATTATGTAGGAATTTCAAGTCACCACATAGCGATCAGCTCTTAAAAGATTTGACGACCACTTTAGCTTAGTGTACTCCTATAATGAAATAAGTAATAACACAATTTCTGCCAATGTTTTTCTCGATTAGCATGAAGCATATGAAGAATATATTTTTGGAAAAATAATTTGTTGCAGAATTAGCAGTGAATGATATAGACCAGATTTTTCTTTTATCATCTGCATTAGTTTATTTATACATGCTATAAACACACGACTTTGTCTATAAACATGCTGAAAGTAATAGAGCAAATCACGGTTGTGGTTAATGTGTGCCAACGCGAAACCAGCGCAATGCGCACTGCATAAAAAGAAGGTTTCCAGCTTGATTGGTAGATTAACTGATATCATACGACCGTCTTCGAATACCACCTTTCTTGAGGATGGTGGTTCCGATGCTAATCCTTCTATGCGATTCTTATGGAAATTTGGGAAATGAATACAAATGGTAATACTTAACAAACAGTTTCAAGTAACAGGAACTACAAAATCTGTTGAATTTAATCACGTCACTTCTTGATTATTGAGTCACATCACACACACTAGCATTTTCCATTCAGGGAAATTCTTTTCGGCTGAAATTGAGATTTAAGTTCTTAGCAATGAAATAACTCGCTGAAATAGCAAATATACTGTCAAACGAAGTTAACTTAGGAGAGGTTCCACTACAGTGTGTGAACAGTCGAGTGAATGGAATGCTGCCGATTTAATGTGCAGTAATTCGTGTTGGTAAGGAAATTATAAACCCCTTCTTCTACGTTCAGTCCCTACCTTTAACTTGGTTCTACCACAACCTAACGTCTGCCTCATACCCCCTTTTCTTTTGCCCTTGACCTTTTCAAACCTAAAGAATTTTAATCTATTATAAACATAACTACCCCAAATCATTATGTTGTCATATATTCTGAATGAGCATTTAAAGTTTTACATACCTATATATATCCAACCTTACCGTAAATATATTAATCTAATAAAAAATCCCTCCAATAGTTACACTTCACAAACCTTTTGATTCATTAAGAAACATATTCATTATTGAAATTACACTATTTATTTTAATATTGAATAATAGGCTTTTGATACCAAACCAATACAAAACGAACTTATTTAGGGGCTCATGAGGGTCGTCGTTGCGAAGCATGCCTTTCAGCCACTCAAATGAAACGTCCCCGCACTACTCCCCCTTCGCCGCTCACTAGACCTGACATGAAATATGGTAATGCATGTTGGTCGGACTTGAATTTACACCAATAAGAGATTGAATCACTCAGGTTGATGAGTAGATGACAAGGAGATTCTGCCAACATTAAAGAAGCACACTATAGGAAACCAGAAGCATCGGCACCTTACCGTAAAGCTGAGTACATAGTATCATACTTGTGTTAACAGTCACATAGAGACCGTGCCTATTAAACACATAAATTAAAGACTAAGATAAAAAAGCTGATGTATTCTACTCACCTGATTTCCTCTACCCGTCCTACAAATAAACTATTCTCAGAAGAGTATCCATTTATCTACATCATGCTAATCCATGACTTATTTGCTTCCTTCTAAGCAGAAGGAAAATAAGGGAATACACTAGGCTAAACCGATAGAAAAATATTGTATGAGCAATTGAAGTAAAACAATAGAGATGAAGCGATAGGTGACTTTACGTTTACAATTGAAACTACTGACAAGGAATATCTCGGAAATGATCAACTCTACAAAAAATGAAAGTATGTTGCATAAATTGTGTTTTAATGAGTTCCGCATTGTTTTGTTGTACATTTTGTATATCTCTTACAGTTTGCCAGTTCTGCAAAATTAAAAAGATTCATCCGGTGAAATCTCAACACCGAATTTTTGTGGAATACAATACCTTCTATACGTAATATATGAAGAGAAAGTAATAAATAATCCTGCGCAATTTGACATTCTATTTTATTAACTCTATTGTTGAAATTGCAAAGAAATATAATACACGAATAATATGTCTTTTAAAAATGTTCTCATAAGCTGACCTGCTGTCTTGCCATGTATGTACATCTCTCATTGCACTTATTGTAACTAAATGTAATGAGCCCTAAGTCGAACACTTCATCGTAAGATTAAGTTAATAATAAAAACGAAACAAAACCTCTATCTTACATGCACTTGGCTTTCTCTACCCACTCGTTAATTTTATATAGTTTTTCTAGACAATTGTTACATCAGCCTATCTTTATATTCCAGTTTTACGAAGAAAAATACTTTGTGCACTACGTGTAGACTAGAGGAAGCGTTTATTCCATAAAAAATATTGTTAATTAGATTTCACCGGAAATACATGTTTTGAGGATCACTGAATCCAAAAAATCATTTTAGATCAAAAATCGAATTGTGTGTGCGTGTGTGTGTGTGTGTGTGTGTGTGTGTGTGTGTGTGTGTGTTTCTGCGAACTGGTTGACTCAAAAACTAAAGGTCGGTTATGTTCCAAACTTGATATTTAAGTTCTGTATCTTCCATGGAGGCGACATGAAAGCTTTCGGAATATCCGCCACCACTACTACCCTTTCCATGGAGCATTTTTCGATAATTTTGATTTTCTCAAAACTTACACTAATGATTTTTAATAAAATGTCATATGATTAAGAAATGTTCAGGCCAAGTGAAATGTATTTTTTGAATGTTCTCTGAATCTCTCTTCATTCTGGATGACTTCTGTGTTTATCAGAACCATAAAACATCGAGAAGAGCTTACTACAGAAATGTAGTCTTATCAAAACATACAACTTATCTCAAATACATTCTTTTTTGTTTATTTAACCATTTATGATATATTATTTGTTATTGTTTTAAATTTAAAATACTTATATTTTTCTCAAATGGGAAGACATTAGTTTTCTTTCTCCTGATCAACCAAGAAAACGAATTTCAAGTCACTACATAGCGACCAGATTTTAAAATGTTTGACTATCGCTTAAGCCTACTACGAGATTTTCCTATTCCCATTCCAAGAGGGAATATTTAATAAAAGTATTTCTGCAAATGCTTACTTCGGTTAATGTGATATAGATTGAAGAATACGCATTTTAAGCATATTTTGTTGAAGAATGGGTAGAGAAACCCATGAGAATGTAACAATCACCATTTACTGCAATACTTTTATTACACGTTCCATTATAGATGCAAGAAATATACAGCAACCAAAGCGATAAGACAATATGAAATGGCTTGTTGCGTTGTTGTGGCCTAAAATTACGAAATCGTATATACACCTTCCATGACATCACCTCACAAATGACAGATGTACATACTTTGTGTATTAAGTTTTTGTCTTCCTCCCCTGAGGACTGAATGTATGTACATATTTTATTTGTCAAGTATGTTCAAATTGCAAGTTATTTTTGAGAAGAAGAAATAAAATGTTATGCATTAGCATAAGGGTGCCATCCAGTCTAGCTGCTCACACCATCGTAGTCAGATGGCGGTGTAAAGCCCGTCTTCGAGAGCCCGTATCTTTATACCGTTCTACTTTACTCCGCAACATCCAGAAGGTGTAAGGGTGCCATCCAGCCTAGCTGCTTTCACCGGCTTTGGATAGATGACAGCGCAATTGCTACTAATATGTACTTTAGGTTTTATTATTGTTTAGCGTAACATATAGCTTTGATTGGGACATATAAAATAAATCAAATCGATATCAAATGATGTGTGGCACCATAAGAAGAACTCTCGTAATATTCGGAAGGTAACGCAGCTCAGATTTTATAAGATAATGGCTGTTCCTGTTCCGAATTCTGGGTATTAAAGTAAAATAGATCTCCTCCATTTACATGACTTTCTCTATATATCTGCAACAAATTATTGTATAACAATTATTCTTCTATTTACTCGAGATAAACATTAACAGAAGTTGTCTTTAATACTTGCTTCCTTGTAACTAGAAGGGAATACATTAGACTATAGCGATAGCCAAATATTTTAAAAGATGGTTGTCATGTGGTTGAAATCTGTTTCTTGGCAAGGCCAACAATTGACAACTTCCTGTATGAGAGAAACTTAATTTTAAGACTAAAACAAACAACAAAGAACATTTAGGAAATGGTCAGCTCCTCGATAAAAAATTATATATATATATATATATATATATATATATAATTTATATTCATAATTTATTAATTATATACAAAACGTAACTTGTGTATTTTAACGAGATCTATTTTTGTGTAGAGTTTTTATTTATCTCTTACTGTTTACTAGTATTCAAAAGTTATCCAAAATAAAGAGGACTTCAGAAACTATTACAAAAACTTTCAAGGTATACATTTTATTTGTCATGTAAATATCTTTAATATACGACACTCTAATCAAAATTGTTGAAGCCATTTTTGAGAAAATCAACATTTTCGAAATTTTTTGTACGTAAAGGTTAGTTTGGGTTCGAGGAATTTTCCTCAAAATCTTTGTATTACCTGCTTGGATCATACTAAACTGAAATAATAAGTTTGGTTTTACCGACTTTTTATTTTTGAGTTATCGTGCTCACAGATATATGCATAATTACGTGCGCAGACCTTTTTCTAACAATTATTTTTTATACAAGGGTCCCGAAATGTGTATTTCCGGTGAAATCTCGGTATCGTATTTTCTGGTGAAATGCAATATTTTCTCTGCCTACTATGCATTGTATGTGCGAGTTAGAGAAAGTAAAGAGACCGTAACCAGATTCGTAGCCCCCTGGATATGAATATTCGTGCCACAGATATTACCGCTTGAGCCTTCTGCTGTTTTAATATGTTGTACAAATTTAAAACATAAAATCCATGGATGCTCATCGCTCTATATCTACTTCCTATTAGGGTGATCTTAAAGGTAAAGTGTAGCCTTACACTTATTTTTGTCGTCCTCCGTGGTGTAATGGTTACTATGGTAACTTCATATCCCGGCGGAGGACGTTTTTGGGCGTAAAAATCCTTAGCATAGCTTCCCTCAGAAGAGAAGTAAAGCTGTTGGTCCCGTGTCGCAGATTTACGGCATGTAGAAGAACCTCAAACCTAATAAAGAGGCCTCTGAGCAAAATTAATTGTATGCCCAGTATGGAATGAGACGAAGAGAACTTCAATAATTAAAGAGCGTTAATAAATAAAGCTCCATTTCCATTTTATGGGCTCATTCCGTAGTCAAAACTACTTAAGCACAGGAATACCAACTCAGCTGTTAAATAAGCAGGTGACTCTAAAGAATTATGGTCTTAGTTATAAACCATTCCGCATATGCTGGACTTCGAAAACTTCAAGAAATTTGCCGTGGGATTTCATGAGGCCATCTGACTTCAAGCATCCAGTCTCTCACAGAAGTTCTGTTTACGGCACAAGTTACAATAGCTTCAAAATGTTAATCTTTCATTCCAGAGGGAGAGAGAGAGAGAGAGAGAGAGAGAGAGAGAGAGAGAGAGAGAGAGAGAGAGAGAGAGAGAGACGAGCTAGTGAGAGCGAAACTGCACTCAATCTACACGAGGATTTTATCTCATTTTCAACAGTCGTTGGGGAAGACAACTCCAATTGAACTCTTCTGTTGCCGTTGATGGGAATGGAAAGCAAACACTGGTTAAAATGTCAGAGTGGGGAATCAGTTTTAGTGCCCTTCGATCTTGAAATCCGCCTACACTTTTACCCTCTGCACCGTTTCGTGATGTTTTAGTTCTGCGTGCTGCAACTTGAAACAAAATCCTCTTCCAATTGTTAACGTTTTAAACACCGTCGAAAGCCACTTACTTACCTTTCTTTATTCACGCCAAAGTATTGAAGAAACTTACAAGGTTTCTCGGCAGTACTCGAAGTCCCACAGGTGTCAGCGAGATAAACAACGTTCATACGCTTTGCGCTAAGCCCTTCCATAATACTTTGTCAGCGGGTTACATTCATGAAGATCAAGGGATTTATTTTTATTTATTTATTTATACAATTTTTATTTATTTGCTTGTTTTCGTAGAGAAACAATCATGAGCTCTCTTCTACACAGATAATACACAAAGAATATAATGAAAAGTAACAAATCAAATAACACAATAAAATATTGTAATGCAGAAACAACAGTAAGTAACAATAGTTATTTATGCAACGATCCTGTAATGGTAGTTATTGTGACACGAGTGAGAGGTAAGTTTCGACGCGAGCAAAGTTGAGCTTCGAAAAACCTCACGAGTATTCTAATGAACATTATATGAGAGTTACATACATAATTTTTTCTACGACATGTAGATATACAACAAATATTTAGATATCTTACATGGAAAGATGAGCTTCGCCCACCGCTATACGTATTGTACGCATGCGTCAATAACAAATGAAATTCGATTCACGGTGACAGTTTATTTGCAAGATGGAGACTGAGGTATTTTGGCCTAGTGATAACGATATGGAACTTAATTCCACGCCTCCTGATATAACAGAGGAGACGAGTAATTTTATTAACAATTTACTTCCACAGAAATCAAAAAAGATCTACCTCAAGTTACATGATAAATTCCAGACATGGAGAATATCAAAAAATGTAACTTCATTCTCCGAAAATTCCTCATAATTTACTTTGAAGAAATGTCGAAAACAATGAAATCCCCAACCTTGTGGACAAATTAATTAGTTTTGAAAGCTACTCTAAATGATCTACTCTAAATGTGAAACATGGAATTGGTATATCCCTATATAAGAAGTTGTACTCCCTGTTAAAACAGAAATCGGTAGGATACGCTGGGAAAAAAACGAAAATATTTTCCGCACATGAAATTAAAACCTTCATTGATGAAGCACCTAACAATACATATCTTCTGATAAAGATATGTAAATATAACTATTCTAGTAAAAATAAATATTTTGGTTGGAAGAATTATAAAATGTATCTAAGTTGTGAATATTCTTGGTAAAATAAAAGACTCTTAACTAAAAGTTACAAAAGTGTTATCTCTGAAACAGTTCGTTTTACCGCTCACGCCCTGTTAGGAGATACTTGCTCGACCGAGGAAGCCAGCTAACCGGAGCAAATATGAATCATATATTGAAACAAAATAATATTCCTAGTTTGATAACTAGGAATAGGTGTGACTGTCGCAGGTTTGAGCAACCGAGAGATTCGGCTGTGGCTTCAAATCCTAAACCTGTCCTACACGCGGTTTTGTATAAAAACAATAAACACTTTGCAGAAATAGACATATCACACATTTCGTTTAAGATCTAAAAAGAATAGCAATACTTAAATGTTTTACAACTGAATGTACTGGCCTTTACATTCCATATTCTTTTCATGATCTTGCGGTAAACAGTTTCAAATCGACAGGACTTTTTAAAATCGCCTAAGCATTGAACAATTCGATCCGTTTATAATGGATATCTCAGAAATGGCTGTTGCTAAAAATGTATGTTTGAAATAAATTTGGTTATAAGAGGTCTACGTTTTCGCCTATCGTTTAAGGTTTACCGTTATGCAACTTTATATAAAATATCCTTCAGAATGACACGGATTTATAAGCTCAAGATCTATATTTTATTTCATGTATATATCTTAGGCATTGATATTTTGATTTAAAAAATCTTTAGGCCCATTTTAAGGAAAATAAAATATTTTGTAAAATGATCCACGTAAAGGGTAGGGGATTTATTTAAACATTTTCGTGTCGCATCTTTGGAAGGTGAATTGATAATTGTGATTATGATGACGATGATGATGAATTTAAATACCAACGTTTGTATTTATCCAACATTTCGTTTCTGACTTACCTATGCTGTTCACAGACGCGTGTCTTTTTATATTTTTTTTCAGAGGGTCTCAAAGTACATTACCGGTAAAATGTCATCATAGTTTGTTTTGTTTTTCCTTTTTAATGATTCTCCTGCTTACTATAAGTATGAGAGAAAGTAAAAGTGTAACATACCTGAAAAAATGACATGGTTTTCTGTACCAACAACAAATTCAGACATATGCATTAAAAATGTTACCGAGCGACATGGTTCCGGAGTAACGTATGATACAGTTAGGACATACCGTTTACTCTCATCTTGGTTTTTTACGTTTTTTTTTTTTTTCTTTCTTTGCGATTTTCACTGATAGGTAGGCAAATGTAGGTGGACTATATATTACTTCGAATTTTCTTGTCATTTCTTTTCCTTATGTTTAGGGCTATATGATTGGACGAGTGGACGGCAGTATGAACATATGGGTTGGAATTACAGTCGTCAAGATCTGAAAGCAACGTTAGAAATCCGCCTGCGTCCGAGCCTCCCTCTGATCGTCCTCTGTATTCTCACCCCTTCCTCCTGGAAATTTCCAGAAGCTTAATTGGCCTTCATGTGCGCTTAAGTGTCAGAATCCGCCATCGCTTCTTAATAAACATGGGTTATGGTATTCATATAATAAGACGTTATATCCAACTACGATGTATTTATTTTCTCTATCGCGTATGTAAAATATTGGCCAAAAGTAGTTAACTTGGTTTACGGTCTTGTCTATAAATGCTGTAGTTCAGCTCTGCCTAGTTCAGTAAACATACCAATTATAAATGCTTATCAGTCCATACAATATGTCCCTGATATTTGCATAAGCAAGAAAGATATTCCTTTATTATTATTACTTTCTCTACCACGTACAAACACAACAGTAGGTACAGAAAACTTTGATATCGTGATTTCACCGGAAATTCAGGTCCCCGAATCCAAAATAAAGCATTTTTTATAAAAAGACGCGTGTTTGTCTGTGAAGGACATAACTCAAAACGAAAAGTGTTATATACTCCTTTACATGGAATATTTTTCGAAATTGTTGATCTTAACAGTTTTATTAAAATACCATATTACATGATTAAACTAAGTGTTTAAAATATTTGTATGACATATTAAATGTATATCTTGAATTTTCTGGAAGTTACCTCTCACTACTACTCTAGAGTCTAGTAGATTCAAACTGATGTACCACGGCTTCTATCTGAAGACTTTGACCTAACAAATTACTGTCTTGCAAGTATCCTCGGAACAGTTCATAAAAATAAAAATGTTGTGTGGCGACCAATTTGGTTGCGCCCACACCCCCGTGGTTTCCCTCAGTCTCCAAGGTATTAGGTAACATCCTCGATTAAATATCAAATACGACCCAAAGTTACAACTTCATCTAAAACAATAGTAACATTGTCTAGCCATGTATCCCAGTCATTACAGCACCTGCATCCCGTGTGAGGGATCCCGGGTTCGATTCCCAGCTGGGGGTGGGAATTTTCCTCTAGCCAAGATTACATCCTATCCTCCCCAATCTGGAGGTATGAATAGGAATGTGTGTGTGTGCGTGTATGTGTATGATCGAATATATATAATTAAAGAGAAATAGAAACCCAATGAAACTAGTCCATAGTTAACTCCATTAACTCCATTGCCGACGATATGAGCGTGTAGTTAAAAGCGGGTTATAAATGGAACAACAAAATAGATTGTGAAACACAGATCATGCTGCCATCTACGCATAGTTAAAACAGTAAGATCGAATGGAGCCCTAACGCCATCAGCTAGTCGCGGAGCAAAGTAGTAAGATACATGGGGATGTGGCCTCGAAGGGTTGCCTGAACTCTGCTATCTGATTACGGATGGTGGAGACAGCTAGACTTGCCATGCTGTCTGCTGTACATTCCATCTGACTACGGATGGTGAAATCAGTCCCTGTGGCGCTCTAATGCCATATGCTTGTCACAATGCGAACGTGGTGTGGTACGAAGGTAGTTCTGAAAGGGTATACCGTCAACGAAGTATCTAATGAAGCAGTTCCGTCGCGATATGACTTAGGTCAAGTTAAGAGCGACATAAAATAAAATAGAGTAAAAAAAAAAAAATAAAAGTGTGCAGCCAAGCGCGAGACTTCACACATCGTAACCTCTACCACAAAAGAAATGTCAGTTCTGTAACAGTAAGTGTGCAATTGTCGTTGGTCACTTTCTTTTCACGGGATGGTTTGATATCTTATCCAAAAACTTCCTCGAAAGTTTCTCTCGGAAGTTAGTCGCTTGGAGCGAAATATTAAAGGTGCTAGATTCCAACAGATAAGGATACCTATTTTATATCTTGATGAGTTTAAATACATTTCTAGCACTGAAGTTCCATTTTCCTGTAAGCTGAATAAAAGAAACTGTTTTGAAACCTTTTTATAGTTAAGTTTCCTATCACTATGTTGCTTCCATAATGACATAACTTCTACAATAATTGATTCCGCGCATGATGAAGGTGGTTAGTCCTCAGTTACGAGGGAGAATCTGTTTCAAGATACAAAATACTTTGACACAAAAATAACTGTTACATGGAACTAACAACTTTATTTATGAAACAGGGTGTGATAAGTAAAATCATGTGACTGGACACAAGGTTTGTTAAAAACTCTTTTCGATTTACCAGTATTTCAAAAGAAATCCAGAATGAAGAGGTCTTCAGAGAAAATTTATTTTATTTTCCAGGTAAATATCTGTAATATACGGTACTGTAATCGAAATCGTTAGGGCCATGTTTCATAAAAACATTTTCAAAATTTACAAAAAATGTTCCAAGTAAAGCGTAATTTGGGGTGCTGGGGAAATTTTCTTGAAAACTTTTGAGTCACACCCTTGGAAAATACTAAACTTAAATACCATACACACAAGCACCACACTCACACACAGACTTTTTTTCTAAAAATCTGGTGCGTTCAACTCACATGAATTTCTCTGCATCACTATAACAAATCATTGTTAAAATCTTATTCTTCCACCTACATCATGCTAATCGAGATAAACATTAGCAGGGATGTTTTCTTGTAAGTATAAAGGAAATAATAGGATACTCTAGGCTAAAGCGATATCAAATCTTTTAAAAGCTGATTGCCATAGGATGAAATCCGTTTCTTTGCATTGCCAGGAGTGGACAAATTCCGTGTGTGAAAAGTTTTAAATAATTTAAACTGAAACCAATAAAAAGGAATATATGAAAAATGGTGAGCTCTACTAAAAGAATACATATGACATAAATTGTGAATTTCAACGAGATCTACATATTTTGTGTAGTAAGATTTTTTCTATCTTAGGTTTACTAGTTATGAAAAATCCAGAAAAATTCATCAGAATAAAGAGATCTTCAGAGCCAAAATTGGCTATTGGTATTTAAGTTTGGTACCTTCCAAGGATGCAACAGGAATATTTTCAATAAAATCCCCCCATCCCCAACTACCCTTTTAATTGGAACATTTTTCGAAAATTTTTATTTTCTGACAATGGTTCTAAAGCTTTTGATTAAAATCTCCTATTTTTAAGATATGTATGTGATAAATAAAATGTATATCCTTAATTTTCTGGGAATAGTCTCTTAAGAGATGTTAATTCTGGATGAATTTTGTGAAATTTTGCATAACTGGTAAACCGCAAGAGACAGACAAAACCTTAGCACACAAAAATGTAGAGCTTGTTAAAACACACATTTTATGTTAAATACATTTTTTTCGTAGAGTTTACCTTTTCTGAGATATTCCTTCTTTTTATTTTCAGGTTTAAAATACTTACACTTTTCTCAGGAATTTGTCAACTCCTGTCCATACAAACAAGCTTTTAAAAGCTTTGACTATCGCTTTAGCCTATGGTAATCCCTTATTTCCCTTCTTCTTACAATGAAGCAGGTAATAAGACCCTTTCTTCCAATTTTTCTCAATTAGCATTAATTAAATAGAAGAATAAACTTTTTAACAGTAATTAATTGCAGAGATGTAGAAAAAGTCATGGGAATGGAGCATATCAGAATTTTTGGATTCAGGGGACCCTAAAACGTCTATTTCCGGAGAAATGTCGGTATCAAAAAAGAGTGGAATACAATACCTTATGTATACTCTATGTATATAGTACGTGTAGAGAAAGTAAAAATTATTTGTTTTTTAATTCAGGTGATATCAAAGCATATATTTCCGGTGAAATATCCCCATCAAAATTTTAGGTGGAAAACAATACCTTCTCTACCTAGTATATGCACAGTACGTGTAGAGAAAGTATCAGTATCTCATAAGTTTTTTGGAAATTCAAGTTTTTGGTCACCGGAATAAAGAAAGGAATTTTTAGAAACAAATATAATATATATAACCTTCTTATGCATGAGAGAAACATAGAGAGAGCTGTATGAAAGTTAGACATTATAACTACCAATTTCATATCTAAGTCAAGTAACCTCTAAGGAAGTAAAATGAAGATTTTAAGAATTCTCCATCCCAAATAACGCTTTATATGTAAATGTATCCTGTAAAGGGTAGTTTAGAGTGGGGGAATTTTCTTGAAAATATTCGTGTCGCATCCTTGGAAGATACTGAACCTACATACCAAGTTTGTTATTTAACCGATTTTTCGTTTTTGAACTATACTGCCCACAGGCACACTTGCAGACAAACACACACGGACATATTCCTAAAACTGCTTATTATGGATTCAAGGTGTCTCAAAACATGTATTTCCGGTGAAATCTTGATATCAAATTTTATGTGAAATACAATGCCTTCTCTGTCCACTAAGTACATTCTACAAATGGGTTAGAGAAAATAAAAAGGTATGTTAGTGTGTGTATAATGTGTGAAGAGCATAGCTCAAAAGTCGGATAAATACCAAACTTGGTATTTTTGTTAAGCATCTTCCAAAGATGCTGCAGGAAGATTTTCAATGCTAGGCTCGTAGTTCAGTTTGTAGAGCAAGATTCGGTTTCCGGCTGAGGGGATGGGAATTTCACTCTAACCAAGGTTATTTCCCATCCACCCTAGAGTCTGGAAGCATGAATGACAGCGTTAATATATGTCTGTAAACCTAAAGACAATAACCCAAAAGACACGAACAGTAAATGAGTGAACACTATTTCCAACAGCAATTTTTACCTTCTCTAGCCCGCATCTACAATGTACATGTGGATAGAGAAGGCATTGTATTACACCCAAAAATTCGATGTTGAAATTTCACTGGAAAAACAAGTATATGTTTTGTGGTCCTGTGAGCTGTCTGTATGTGTGAGTGTGTCTGTGGATAGCATAGCTCAAAAACGAAAATGTCATTAACTACCAAATTTTGTATTTAAGTTTAGTATCTTCCAAGAATGCGACACGAAGATTTTCAAGAAAATCCCCCTACACAAATTACCCTTTATATGGAAAAATTTTCGAAAATTTTGATTTTATTAAAAACGACTCCGACGATTTTGATTAAAATTCCATATACTAGAGATATTTACATCCAAAATAAAATGTATATCTTGAATTTTCTAAAAATAACCCCTGAAGACCTCTTTATTCGGGATGAATTTTGCCAAAATTGTCTTAATTGCTAAACCATAAGAGATAGACAAAAACTTAGTACACACAAAATGTAGATCTCGTCAAAACACACGATTTGTGTCCTTTACGTTTTTGTTGTGGAGGTAACCGTTTCCGAGATATTCCTTGTTATTGGTTTCAATTGTGAAGTTCTTATACTTCTCTCAGTGTCCTTTTTTCTTTTGTTCTATTCCTGCCCAAGCAAAGAAGTGATTTGCAATGACAATCGCATAACGACAGCTTTTAAAACAAGTTACTATCACTTTAGCCTAGTGCATTCATTAGTTCCCTTCTACTTACAAAGCACTAAGCAATAAGAAAATTTGCTAGTGTTTATCTCGATTAGCATTGTGTAGAAAGAAGAATAATCTTTTGTAGGAAGTTGTAGAGCAGCTAGAGAAAGTCATGTAGTTGTGACACATCAGATTCTTCCAAAAGTAAAGCCGGCGATATGACCTAGATGTTAAAAGCAGTATATAAATGAATAAAAGAAAGGGATGTTCAAGATAATTCTCGCACCCCTTCTGTATTTACATAGAACTTTTTTTTTCTTTTTTAATTTTAGATGTTTTGAAAATTGCTGTAACAATTGTTATTAAAATGCCATACATATATATAAGACATTTATATGACAAATAAAGACGTATATCTTGAATATTCTGGAAATAGCCTATAAAATCCGTCCCGTTAGCGCAGTGCTTCCCATCGGGAAGGCTGGGTGTATGTCCTTGCATCACCACAATGCCACAGAAGGCAACACCACCGCGGTATCACCCTTGCATGAACGTCGAGGCCAGACTGTGGTCTCTCCCACTATTCCGTTCTGGCCATTGGCTGACCTTCTGGTTGAATACTCGTCATCATCGTCAGCCTATGAAGTCCATCCCATTCATTAGGAATTTTTATAATCTATAATCGTTATACGTTAAGCGATTATCGAAAACTTTCTGCGTAAAAATATAGATCTGTTCAAAATACAAATTACTCCAAATAATTTTTATTACAACATAAGCCCTTTCCGAGTTATCTGCAATTAATTGTTCTACTTGTTCAATACATTGTCCTGCTTTTGAAATCTCGGGTGTTTCTCACGGTACTGTGGAAAGACTATAGGAATTTTAAGACTAGCATATAGCGTTCAATTCTTAAACATTTAACTATAGCTGTTTTCTTTGTATCTATAACGAAATATGTATTTTCGAAAAGGTTTATCTGGATTGAAATGTAGCAGATATAAAAATCTGACCTTATTATTAACATGAATTTTTCTACTTATTCTGCAACAGACTATACTTGCAAAAACTTATTATTCTACTTCGCTCTATACGAGATAAACATTAGCAGAAACGTTTTTATATGTTTCCTTGTATTTACAAGAGTAGTAACGTAATATACTAGGCTAAAGCGATATTAAAATCTTTTAAGAGTTGGTTGCTATATGATGGCGATAAAATTCCATCCCCCTTGGGACAAAGAGAAACGAAATGATGACGTTTCATTTGACAAAAATATAAGTATTGGGAAAGTTAAACTCAAAACAAGGAAATCTCTGAAACGGTTAACTAAAGAAAAAAGTATTTAATATAAATTGTGAGTTTTAACGAGAACTACATATTTTGTGTGGTAAGATTCTGTCTACTTCTAATGGTTTACCGGTTTTGCAAAAGTCATTCTCAAAAAAGAGGTTTTCAAATGTTATTATCAAAATTCAAGATATACATTTTATTTGTGATCTAATTAAATAATATTTCAGCCATTTTCAGTCATATTGCAAAATCATTATAGCCTTTTTTGAGAAAATCTAAAATTCCGAAAAATCTTCCAGAGTGGGTTGCGGTAGGGGATTTTTCTGAAGATCTTCGGAAGATACTGAACTTAGGTATCAACATACCACCAAGTTTACTACTTAACCGACTTTTCGTTTTGGAGTAATGCTGTTCACAGGCACACATACACACGAACCTTTTTCTAAAACTGCTTCTTTTTATTCAGGAGTCCTCAAAACATATATTTCTGCTAAAGCCACAGTATAGAATTTTTGTAAAATTGCAATCCTTTTTCTGCCTACTATATACTCGTACATTGCAAGCGGTAGAGAATGTAATAATATTTAGTAAGAATACTTTGTATAACTCACTAATAGACGGAAAAATGTAAAGAAAGCCATGTGAGTGGGAAAACATCACAGGTTTTGAAACTTCGATTTACATTTTATTTTAGTTACACACTACCCAATTATTTGCTATTTCTTATTGTGAACGTTTAAACGTAAATTTGTTCGACGTTGTTCTCTAAGCATTTTGAAGGAAAATGTTGGTAACAATCGTGAGGAAAACGGGAAATGCAGAGCCTATTAGCCTCTACCTGGAAGAGCTATTAAGAACAATCTAGGAACGTTAACAATTATTTCTTCCTAGTTTTGTGAAACTAAACTTTTATTTTCTTCACAAAAAGGAAGAGTTTATATCTGGTTTTGTTTGAACTTCGCCCACGCAACTCCACAAAGACTGAGGATAAAAAAAGATGTTCTAAGAGCTATTGGATTATCGCACAAGTTACGATCGATACCGTATAGTTTGCGATGACGCAAAACCAACTCTGCTAATCAGTTAATGCCTAGTTGCACACTACAAAAACGTAAACCTTATGTGGAAACACTGATACGCTTCGTTTACGCAGAAGGCCAGCGCCAATATCCGTGAAAGGTTGGGAATGAATTCCTAGATCACTAGGTGTTTTTGTACCAGTTGTGGCTGAAACTGTTGTTATGGTGTAAGAGTTCATGAGAATAAGATGAATTTCTGTTATTAGAGAGGCTGTTGAAAAGCTTATACTTCTATTTACTTCATGCCAATCGAGAAACAATTAGCAGAAATAGTCTTATTACTTGCTTCCTTGTAAGTAGAAGTGAAATAAGGGAGTAAAATAGGTCAAAGTGATAGTCAAAAGCTGATTGCTATGTGATTGAAATTCCTTTGTTTGTATGGACAGGAGTTGACAAATTCCCGTATGAGAAAATATAAGTAATTTAAAGCTGAAACCAATAACAAGGAATATCTCAAAAACGACCAATTCCACGTAAAAAAAATATATATATATATAACATAACTTGTGTGTTTTAACGAGCTCTACATTTTTTGTGTGGTACTTTTTTGTATAATCTCTCACGGTTTACCAGCTATGCAGAATTCCGCAAAATTCATTCAGAATAAAGATATTCTCAGAGGCCACTCCGAGAAAATTCAAGATATACGTTTTATTTGTGAGGTAAATATCTTTAATATACGCTATTTTAATCAAAATCGTTAGTCATTTTTGAGAAAATCAAAATTTTCGAAAAAAGTTCCATATAAAGGGTAGTTGGGGGGTGGGGGAATTTTCTTGAAAGTATTCGTGTCGCATCTTTGGAAGACACTGAACTTAAATATCAATTTGGTAGTTAACGAACTTTTCGTTTTTGAGCTATGCTTCCTACAGACCCACACGTACCTTTTTCTAGAAATGCATTTTTTGTTTTCAGGTGAAATCTCGGTATCGAATTTTTGGATGCAATACAATACCTTCTCTATACCTACACTATGTACATAGTATGTGCAGAGAAAATAAAAACGTTAAAAAAATATAAAAACTCGAAAAGAAATGCAAATCTGTTGGAAAAAGTGGGAAAAATCATTATGTTTGTATCAAGATAAAAACTGCGTTCATACCAGGTGGCCCAACTGCCCCATATTTGGCGTGTGCAAATATTCCTTGGTGGGTTAAAAGAGTTGCAGATCTTAACGGGGCTATTTCAAGTTAAACCGGCAAGTATAAACTGGCTGAGTGACCTTCGTTTTACCCCTCTTGTTTATCAGCTGACCGCGCTCATTGAGAGAACTAAAACGAAGGCTGTTCAGCCAGCAGTCCACTGGTCGGCTTTAACTTGAAATAGTCCGGTTAAGTTCTGCAACTCTTTTAACGCACGAAGGGACATTTAAAAACAGTAAATATCGGGCAGCTGTCTTTCAAGTTTTAAAACTACAGGTTTATTTTTAGTTTCTCTAATAAGTGCATAAGTAAGTTCAACATATTTACTTAATAAGTAAAATGCACTTAACTTTCTGGGAATAAGCCTTTGACGTCCTCTTTATACGGAGGGAATTTTAAATCATTTTATATAACTAGTAAACCATAAGAAAAAAAAAACATACTGCTAAAAATGTAGATCTCTTATGAAACACGCAATTTATGTCAAAAGCATTTTTGTGGTATAAGGCATTTGCGATATATAGATTTATTTGAATCTATTAATAATTATTCCTTTTACTTTCTCTAGCACATATGTATACACTGTACATAATAGATGCAGAAACTAGTTTATTCCACCTAAAAGTTCAATACCAAAATTTCACAGGAAATATATGTTTTGAGATCCCTTGAATTGAAAAAACATTTTTAGAAAAAGGCCAGTGTGTTTCTGTCTCTGAGTGTGTGTATGTCTGTCTGTCTGTGTCTGTGTCTGAGGGCTACATAGCTCAAAAACAAAAAGTCGGTTAAACTTGTTAAGTTGGTATTTAAGTTCAGTATCTTCCAAGGATGCGTGCGATACGAACATTTTCAGAAAAATTACCACATTCCATACTACCCTTTCTTTCGATTTTCTAAAAAATGCCTGTAACTATTTCGACTAAAAGCTTTTCCGTAAGAGACAGACAAAACTTACTACATAAAAAATCTGATGTGTTCCATTCATATGACCTTCTCTAGCTGTTCCGCAAACAAATCTCGAAAACTGTTAATTCTATAAAAAAAATCATACAACATTAATTTAGTGTCTTAATGAGATCTACAATCTTGCGTGGTAAGTATTTGTCAATCTCATACGGTTTCCCAGTTATACAAAAATCATCCAGAATGAAGAGGTCCTTCGAGGCTATTCCCACAAAATTCAAGATATACATTTCGTCTGTCATGAAAATATCGTAAACCTAATCAAAATCAAAATAAATCAAAATAGTTATAGCTATTTTTGAGAAAACCAAAATTTTCGAAAAATGCTCCATGTAAAGAGTATTTGGGGGGTTTTCTTGAAAATATTTGTGTCGCATTCTTGAAAGATACTCAACTTAAACATCAAATTTGGTATTTAACGGACGTTTAATATTTGAGCCTTTGCTGCCCACAGACACACACGGATATGTTTCTAAAAATGTGTTGTTTTTTTTACTTTCTCTATGCGTGCTATGTATATAGTGTATAGAAAAGGTATTGCACTCCACCAAACAATTCGATACCGAGATTTCACCGGAAATATATGTTTTAGGGTCCCCTGTATCAAAAAAAAGGTATTTTCAGAAAAAGGTCCGTGTGTGTGTGTGTGTGTGTGTGTGTGTCCGTGTGTCTGTGAACACGATAACTCAAAAACGAAAAGTTGGTATTTAAGTTTAGTATCTTCCAGGGATTAGACACGAAGATTTTGAGAAAAATCCCCCCACCCCAAACTACCCTTTACATGGAACGTTTTTCGAAAATTTTGATTTTCTAAACAATGGCTCTAACGATTTTTATTAAAATATCGTATATTAAAAATATTTACATCACAAATAAAATGTATATTTTCAATTTTCTAGGAATAGCCTCTGAAGACTACTTTATTCTCGGTCAATTTTACGGAATTGTGCATAACTGCTAAACCGTAAGAAATGGACAAAAACTTACCACACAACAAATGTAGAGCGTCTTACAACACACAATTTATGTTATACACATTTTTTTCGTGGAGTTGATTGTTTTTGAGATTTTCCTTGTTGTTTTTTTTTTTCAGCTATAAAGACATACTTTTCTCACACAGGACTTTGTGAACTCGTATCGATACAAACAAAGAAACTTCATTCGCAGAGCAACCAGCTTTTGACTATCACTTTAACCTATAGTACCCCCTCATTTCGCTTCTACTAACAAGGAAGCAAGTAATAAGACTATTTCTGCTAATTTTTGCTCCATTAGATGAAGTAAATAGAATAATTTGTAGCAGTGAATGGAACACATCCGATTTTTTTTTTTTATTCAGGGGGTCTCAAACTCAATGAAAATTTTTGAGTGGAATTCAATACCTACCTTCTCTATCCACAATGTACGTTGTACATATAGGCTAGAGAAAGTAAAAATAATTGCCTCTTCTATCACCAATAAAAACAGAAATATTGTTAGACATTATCTAGATCAGTGTGTGTAAATGATTGTATGATTGGATCTCTGCATAATCAAAACAGCTTCATACCCACACATGCAACTGTAATTCTTTGCTCGGTTATAAGTTATGTAGAATCTCTTGTGAGCAAGGAAAACATGTTACATCAGTGACGTAAGACTGTTCCTTGACATCAAAATAAAATATTTATACAGTTCCTTTCTCGAGCAACTTGACTCCTTTTTATGTTTCCCCAAAATGGAGTTGCTGTGGCAACAGAGAATATTCGAAGCAAGTAGTCTGGAGCAGGGAAACTGTTATATAACTTATGTGGTTTAACAACACTGGACTATTATTATTCTTAAATTTGTTCCATTCAGATGAGGTTCTTTACCTGTTCTGTAAACAAACTATTCTTACAGAAGATTATTCTTTTACCTACATCATGCAAATCGAGATAAACATTGGCAGAAATTGTGTTATTACTTGCTTCCTTGTAAGCAGAAAGGGAATATACTAGGCTAACGCGATAGTCAACATTTTAAAAGCTATCGCTATATGAAACAATTGACATTTGGTGCTCTTTCCATAGCTAGAGGTAAAGTAAAAGAGGTATGAAACGATAGATGACTTTTCTTTTCAGAAACGTTTAAGTAGTTAAAACTAAAATCATTATAAGGAATGTCTTGGAAGCGGTTAGCTCTACAAAGAAATATATATGACATAAATGCGTGTTTTAACGAGATTTATGTTTTCTTTTTGTGTACTAAGTTTTTGTTTATCTCACACGGTTTACCAGGTATATAAAATTCATCCAGAATGAAGAGGTCCTCAGAGGATATTCCCAAAAAATTTAAGATATACATTTCGCTTGTCATGAGAATAGCTTAAACATGTGTGATATTAATCAAAATTGTTAGAGCCATTTTTGAGAAAATCAATATCTTTGAAAAAATGTCCATGTAAAAGGTAGTTGGGGAGGAGGGTTTGCCTGAAAAGCTTTGTGCATCTTTCGAAGATATTAACATCTTTTCGATTTTGAGTTATGCTGACACACACACACGCATACGCGGACCTTTTTCTCCATTCACAGGATTTTCTATTTCTGTTCTGTAAACTATTCGTACAAAATATTATTCTTTTATATACATCGTGCTACTCAGGATAAATATTACCAGAAATAGTATTATTACTTAACTCATAAGTATATGGGAATGAGGGATACAATATAGGTAAACTAAAACGACCGTCAGATATTTTGTCATTTAAATTCCTTTTTCTTCCCATGGTCAGGTGTAAAAACCTCTGATGTGTTCAATTCACATGACTTTCTCTACATCTCTGCAACAATTTTTCTTCTTTTTTGTAACAACGTCCTTTAACCTGGTTGGTCATATCGGACGATGAATGGAATTGGTGAAATGATGCTCAAATGATCTCGGGGGTCATGGAGCTTAAAGTTACTCGACATTCGTCTTCTCAGGATAAGGGAAAACCCTGAAAAAACCTTATCCAGGTAACTCCCCCTAAGTGAGATACGAACTCACGACCTGTTGAATATGAGGCAGACACGCGACCACCGCACTATCCAAGTGGGCTTAACAAATTATTGTTAAAAGGCCTATGCTTCTATTTACTTCATGCTAATCGAGAAACAATTAGCAGAAACAATTTTACTACTTGCTTCCTTGTAAGTAGAAGCGAAATAAGGGAGTACCATAGGATAAAGTGGTAGTCAAAAGCTGTTTGCTATGTGACTGAAGTTCCTTTGTTTGTGTGGACAGGAGTTGACAAATTCCTGTGTGAGAAAAGTAAGTTTTTTAAAGCTGAAACCAAAAACAAGGAATGTCTCAAAAACGATCAACCCCACGAAAAAATGCATATAACATAAATTGTGTTTTAACATGCTCTACTTTTTTGTGTGGTAAGTTTTTGTCCATCTCTTACGGTTTAGTAGTTATACAAAATTTCGTAAAATTAATCCAGAATAAAGTAGTCTTCAGAGCTATTCCCAGAAAATTCAAGATGCCAGGTAAATATCTTTAACATGCGGTATTTTAATCAAAATCGTTAAAGTCATTTTTGAGAAAATATACATTTTCGAAAAAAGTTCCATGTAACGGGTAGTTGGGGGAGGAGGTATTTTTTTTTTGAAAATCTTCGTGTCGCATCCTTAGATGATACCAAACTTAAATACCAAGTTTGGTATTTGACGGTCTTTTCGTTTTTCAACTATGCTGTCCACAGACACAAACACGCGCACACACATGGACCCTTTTCTAGAGATGCTTTTTTTTGGATTCAGGGGGACCTGGTGAAATCTCAGCATCAAATTGTTGATGCATTACAATACTTTCTCTATATACTATGTACAAGTACGTGTAGGGAAAGTAAAAACATATGAAACTTCCCATTTGGGAAAAGTTTAAGTATTTTAAAATAGAAACCAATAACAGGGGATATCCCAAAATGGTTAGCTATAAAAAAATATGTATGTGACATAAATTATGTGTTTTAACGAGATGTATGTTTTTTGTGTATTAATGTTTCTCTGTCTCTTACGCTAGAGAAGAAAGTCACTCAGAATGAAGTGGACTTCAAAGAATGTTCCCAAGTTTTTCAAGATATTTATTTTATTTGACATGTAAACATCTTTAATATAGAGCATTTTTCAAAATCCTTAGAGCCATTTTTATCTGACAGTCACCTTTGAGAAAGTTAAAAATAACGAAACATTTTTTCAAGTAAAGGGCAGTTATTATACAAATAAATTCTTGAAAAACTTCGTGTTGGATCCTTGAAAGGTACTGAACAAAAATAACAAGTTTAGTATTTGAGCAACATTGCATTTTTAGGTTATTCTTTGCTCAAACTCCACGAGCCTTTTCCTAAAAGTGTATTTTGGATTCAGGAGCCTCAAAACACGTATTTCCGATGAAATCTTGACAACAATGGGCTGAATGCTATACTTGATGTACCTGCTAGATACATGATAGAGAAATTAAAAATGTTTCGAAATAAGAAACACGAAAGACGGTTATGTTTTTATTGACTGCAGGTAATTTTGCTCTCCCTTGATTTATTTAACGCGAAGAAACAAATTCTGCAAAGTATTAAACAATAACAAAGGAGTTATTTCAGACGAATCAAGTTTCCTTGAGAAAGGGGTGGCTTGAATGATGAACTTAACAGGTAGAGAAAGTCGTCTAAATGAAACACATTTTCTCTAGCACGTATGTATAATGTGCATAGTAGATAGAGAAGGTATTTTATGCCACCCAAACTTCTATACCAAGAGCTCACCGGAAATACATGTATGGAGAACCCCTGAACCGAAAAAAATTTTTTAGAAAAAGGCCTGAGTGTGTGTGTGTGTGTGTGTGTGTGTGTGTGTGTGTGTGTGTGTGTGTGTGTGGACATTATAGCTCAAAAACAAAAAGTCCATAAAATACCAAACTTTATATTTAAGTCTAGTATCTTCCAAGAAATCGACACGAAGATTTTGATGGAAATCCCCCAACCGCAAACTACCCTTTGCATAGAAAAAGTGTTCGAAAATTTTGATTTTCTCAAAAATGGCTCTTATCATTTTGATGAAAATCCCGTATAAATAAAATGTATTACATTTTCTGGGAATAGCCTATTGATGTATTTTGCATAACCGGTAAAGCGTAATAACTTACAAAAATGTTGATCTCATTAAAACACACTATTGCTATGGTTTCAATTTTAAGCTACTTAAAGTGTTTTTAATCAGGATGACATATTTCTTTTCACTTCTCTTTTGTTTTACTCCTGGCGGTGCAAAGCGAACTGATTTTCAATTGTTTCACATAGTCACCAGCTTTTTAATAGAACTGACGATTGCTTTAGCCTAGTGTATCATTTTTAATATCTACTTAGAAAGATTTAATAAAACCATTTCTGCTAATGTTTATCTCGATTACTATGATGTAGTTAAAGAAATAAAAGTTTGTAACAATGGTTTGTAGAGGTAGTGATATGAATGGAGCACTTCAGATGTTTTAAACAAGTACTTGGTCAGCTTAATGAACTACACAAATCTCTTGGAACGTCAAGACATTAAGCAAGGGCTTCCGCTCCAGGCAGCAAATATCGCTTCGTGTGAATTTGACGCCGCTGAGATATTTTAGATTCCACGCTCCTCGCATACGTTTTGATAACTGCATACGCATCAACGCTCACATTGACTCGTCTTGGTTTCCGTCTCAAGGTCGGACACTATAAGACGCTACTACATACAATCTATATAGAAAATAAGGATTAGAAAGCAGTATTAGTAACGGTAGTGATATTCACACAACGGGCTCAGGCTTCAGCCAGGTCTACAAAAACCAGAACACACGTAATTTTCTTTTGAAATACACCAGCTTCTTTTGCCTCCTATCAGTTTATTTTCGGGAAAGCTTATTGATAATTCCTTGTTCCTTCTACTTCTCTTATATGACATGCTTTGCAATTTTAAGTTCATCATTCAAGCCACCCCTTTCTCAAGGAAACTTGATACGTCTGAAATAACTCCTTTGTTAATGTTTAATACTTTGCAGAAACTGGATTTGTTTCTTCGCGTTAAATAAATCAAGGGAGAGCAAAATTACCTGTAGTCAATAAAAACATAACCGTCTTTCGTGTTTCTTATTTCGAAATATTTTTAATTTCTCTATCATGTATCTGGTAGGTAAATCAAGTTTAGCATTCAGCCCATTGTTGTCAAGATTTCATCAGAAATACATGTTTTAAGGTTCCTGAATCCAAAATTTACTTTAGGAAAAGGCTCGTGGAGTGTGAGCAAAGAATACTAAAAATGCAATGTTGCTCAAATACTAAACTTGTTATTTTTATCAATACCTTTCAAGGATCCAACATGAAGTTTTTCTACCTGTTCTGTAAACAAACTGCTCTTACAAAAAAAATTCTCAAATTTTGTTTAAAATGTGTATGTAAATATCTAAGATATGTACATTACACATAAAATGTACATCTGGGAATAGCCTGTCTTTACTCTTCATGAAATAAAGTAGCTTATATGATCGGTAGCACGTTAAGCCATTATGTAATTGTACAATTAAGTATAACGGGACATAGAGAGAAAAATAATCGTTTTTTAAGAATAGTTCATTGCAGAATGGGTAGAGAAACTCGTGTGAAATGTAACATCGTATTTTTTCCGTTCATTCCTTCTCACTCCTTTTTCCTTTTGTTTGTATATTTGTTCCTTTCCTCAATTATTTCCCATTTTACCTTCTCTATCACGTATGTCCAATGCGCAGACTAAGTAGAGAGGGTATTACATTTCACCAAACATTTGGCACCGAGATTTCACTGGAAATACATGTTTTGAAGTTACCTGAATTCAAAAAAGCATTTTTAGAAAAAGATCGGTGCGTGCGTGTGTGTGTGTGTGTGTGTGTGTAAGTGAACAGCATAAATCATTAACGAAAAGTCGGTTTATACGAAGATTTTTAAGAAACGTTTAATTTTTTCAAAAAAGACCTGCGATTTTGTTTAAATGTCATTTGTTAAAGATATTTACATGACATAAAATTTCTTGAGAAGATCACTTTTCATTCTGAATGAGTTTTACATAACTCGTAAACCGTAAGAATAGATAAAAGCTTCTCACTCAAAAAAAAGTAGATCTCTTAAAAAAATAAATATTTATGCTAAATACGTAATGTCGTAACACAATCTTTTCTACTAGTTTACCTTGATAAGCATGAAGTAGATAGAAGAATAAGTTTTTCTAAATATAATTTTTTCCAGCATAGGTAGAGAAAGTTATGTGAATGCAGTATATCAGATTGTTTTTCTTTTCTTCTCCGCTGTCTCCTTTAAGCCGGGTTTTGGTAAAGTTCATTTAGTTTTAGCGGAGATTCACTATTGTTTTTATAATAATATTTAATATAATAAAATCCTAGGGTATTACATAATTGGCATATCCTGTAAGATTAATGACAGAAGCATGTTTCTCGTGCGTCCCTGACTTGAGTAGGTACATCCTCTGCATACGCACATACGGTTTCATTTGAGTAACCGCAATATACACCAAAGGACCCGTTAGTTATTTTGTCGAGACGAGCTGGCTATGCTCTGCCCGCATTCTTTTCCAGTGACATGCGCGTTCGTCCATCGACCTCATTACCCTCCAAGGCGCCTGAAAATTAGCAGCACTTATTTTAAATATATTCTAGTGGGTATTGCGTAATAGTCTTGATATAATGACGCGCACGTACAACCACACATACGTGTCTAAAAGCGTCTGATAATGTCTCTACTGGCACCAGGAAATACTACTTCCACGTAAACTGTTTATCGCCCTTTCTCGCTTCAAAGGTGCATAGGTAAATAAGGGAATACACTAGGCTACAGTGAGTCAAATATTTTAAAACCTGGTTGCCATGTGGTAAAATCCGTTTCTAGGCATGGCCAGGAGAAAGGTGTGAGAAAGTTTAAGAATTTTAAATCAGAAACAAAGAACTTGAAATATCTCAAAAATCTATCAACTTTACGAAAAAATGTATACAACATAAATTGTGTGTTGTTTTAACGAGATCTACATTTTCTGTTAAGTAACTTTTTGTCTATCTATTACGGTTTACCAGTTATGTAAAATTCCGTAAAATTCATCCAGAATAAAGTAGTCTTCAGAGGCTATTTCAGAAAATTCAAGATATAGATTTTATTTTTCGGGTAAATATCTTTTTAATACATGATATTTTAATCAAAATTGTTAGTAGTTTTTGAGAAAATCAAAATTTTCGGAAAGTGTTCCATGTAAAGGGTAGTTGGGGGTGGGGGAATTTTCTTGAAAATCTTTGTGTCGCATCCTTGGAAGATACCAATCTTAAATACCAATTTTGGTATTTAACGGTCTTTTCATTTTTGATCTATGCTGTCCATAGACACACACGCCCACACAGACCTTTTTCTAAAAATGTTTTATTTTTATTAAGGGGGACCCAAGACATGTATTTCTGGTAAAATATCGGTATCGAATTTTTGGGTGCATTACAATATCCTCTCTATTATATACATAGTACGTGTAGAGAAGGCAAAAATTCGCATTAATTATTTTAAATGGTGAAGTTTTGTGTTGAATATTTTACATAAATTCGAATTTCGTGTTAAATTTTGGGCAGAATTAATAAGTAATGAAATGATTGAAATGAAATTCAATTACCTAAAGTAACATCAATGTTAAAACCCCTTATTTCCAAATTCAAATCCTTCTATTTCAAATCAATATCATGAACAGAATCAAATGTTCAATATAAAATTGCCAAACGCAACTGCTGTTGTGGAGATAACAGTTTCCGAGATATTCTTTGTTATTGGTTTCAATTGTAAAGTACTTATACTTTTTTCTCAGACAGGAAGTGTCCGTTTTTCTTTTTTTCTTCTCCTGGCCAAGCTAAGAAGAGATATGTAATGACAATTGCATAACGACAGCTTTTAAAACATTTGACTATCACTTTAACCTAGTGCATTCTCTTAGTTCCCTTCTCGTATAAGGAGCAACGGAATAAGAACATTCTGCTAATGTTTATCTGGATTAGCCTTGTGTAGAAAGAAGAACAATCTTTTGTAAGAAGTTTGTTTGTGAAGCAGCTAAAGAAAGTCATGTGAGTGTAACACATCAGATTTTTTAACTCTAGTGTGCATTCAGTGCTCTTGAGGATCAATTATCTCTCTCCCTTATTTGTAGTTCTTCCCACTAGTATTATTGAAGCCGGTGGTTCAGTTTGTCCACGGTTGACTTTAATGATATTATTTGATCCACCATTAGTAGATATACGCGTCATGAAAGAGATTAATTAACGAGGATACCTGTTTCGTATTTTTGAAATACATAATACAATGTTAACTATAGACAAATCTTCTGAATTTCATTTACATGACTTTTTCTAATTATTCTGTTACAAAATATTTTCGTATTTGCTTATTGTTCTAATTACTTCACGCTAATCAAGACAAACAAACATTACCTTATTACTTAGTTCCGTACTATAAGTAGAATACACTAAGCTTCAGCGATAGTTAAATATTTTAAAAACTGGTTGCTATGTGATTGAAATTTAGTTATGTTTGCACAGCCAGGAGTGAATGACCAATTCCCGTTTGAAAGAAAAATTATTTTAAAAAGGTATTTTAAAATTGAAGTCAATAGCAAGGAATATCTCGGAAATGGTTTATTCCACAAAGAGGTGTGTATAACAAATTGTGTTTCAACGAGCTCTACATTTTCTGTGCAGTATGTTTACTCTTATGTTTTCTCAGTTATGCAAAAATTATTCACAATGAAGAGGTCTTCAGAGGCTATTCCAAACAATTCAAGATATAATTTTGTAATGTTAATATCTTCAATATACGAATTTTAATCAAAATCATTACCATTTGTGAGAAAATAAACATTTTCGAAATGTTTATGTTAAGGGTGGTTTGGGTGGGGATATTTTCTGAAAATCTTCATGTCGTACCTTTGAAAGAGGCTGAACTTAAACACCAAGTTTGATATTTAGTCGACTTTTAGATGTTGAGTTATGTTGTTCACACACATACACACAAACATATACGTGCGTTTTTGTAAAAAAAAAAAAATTGTCTGCATATAGAGGATCCTAAAACGTTTATTTCCAGTGAAATCCCGATATCGAACTTTTGGGTGGAATACAACTCCTCTACCTATGTACTAAGTAAAGAAAGTAACAAAGTGTTTCAAACCTATAAATATTAATATTTGTTATTATCGTTATCAACATCATTAAGCATGATTATAATTACTTCGTTTTCAACATTAATGTAGAGTACTTGGAAAAAGGAAAACATGTTCTAATGGTCTCATTTTCAAAAGGAACCTGGAAGTCATGAATAAATGTTGGCTATTAGCAATTAATTGTTCCGAAGAAAGCAAGACTGTTATTGTTCCCATACTTGTTTGTTCTTGACTTCTTTGTTCTGTGTAAAAGATTAACAATAGTTAATAGTTCTTTATGTCCTTGTTTATTGTTTCACATCCGCGTTGCCTTCTATATCTGATATATTTTATTTGTGTACAGTTTCCACCGACTACTCTTATACGCACAATTGCTTCTATCTGCTACATATTAACAATAATCGTGGCTCAAAAGGATAGGCGTGGGCTTCTGATGCCAAGGTCGAGTATCTGTCAACAGCATGAAAACATAAAGACAATAGACTACGTGTGAATATCAGGCGGCTGGTCCAAAATAACTTCAAAACAAGTATTGGATAAATAACCAAGCTTGGATTTAAGTACTCAATCTTTGAAAGATTACGATATCAAAATTTTAAAGGAATCCCTCTCTCATCAAACAACCCTTTAGGTGGAAATTCTTTAATTACTTTTGCTTTTCTCTGAAATTGCTCTAATGATATTGATTATAATACGATATACCTATTTATGAAATTAACATGATAAATAAAATGCATTTTGATTTTTATTTCTATAGCCTAAGAGGTCCTCTTCATTAGAAGAAGTTTTGTAAAACATAAGGGATAGATAAAAACTTACTGCACATAAAATAGGGTATTTCATTAAAACATTTTGTTTTAAATGTACTTCTTCTGCCATCGGTTTTTTTTTTTTTTTTTTTTTTTTTGTAAATTTTAATTTTTCACTACTTTGTTGTGCTTTAATGTGGTGTTTTTCGCCTTATCATGAAAACACTGTGGGATTTCAATGCCAGTAGGTAGCGATTTCTTTTGTATGTCTGTAAGCTCCTATTACTTAAATCGGAATGAGTTTTTGAACAGCCGGAGAAGTTATGTCTGTCTGTCTATCTGTCTGCCTGTCTGCCTGCCTGTCTGTCTGTCTCAAAATTCTCTTACAATAATAACCTTACAATAATTAATAGTAATATAAATTAATAATAGCGAATTAGTAATAGTAATGCAACTAATATCTTATATATGCACATCGTTTTTTAAATATCTATTAATTATTCAGTATAGGAATACCTATGCCAATTTTTTCAGCATGTTTGTGAACAGTTACTATGAAGCCTCAACATTAATAGTTACAGAACAGTTTTTGAGATCCTTATTCCTGAAAGAGAGGCCTCTGAGCAAAATTAAGTGGTCTTTCACGCCCAATTTAGAATGGGACGCTGAGAGCCACAGAAGTTAAAGAGCGTCCATAAATAACACGCCATTATTAGATCCTTAATTACTTCACAATATTTATTTTATTACGTAACAATTATCTGTAAATTATTCCTAAACTTATTTAAGGTAAAAGGGCAGCTCTGAAAGGCTGCTACAGGCAATTCATTTAATTCTTTAATGGTCCTATTAACAAAAGAAAATTTTCCTACGTCGGTTCTGTACCTTCTACTTTTAAATTTATGCAGGTGATCGTTTCGTCCTATGGCGGGTTTTCTAACCTATTTCTAACCTCCACCCATGAATTTAAACCAGCATAATCTTTAAATAGTGCGACTAACCTATGTATTTAAAGCAGGTATATTCAAAGGAAGGTAACTCTTGGGAGACACTGATGACAGAACTAGTTTCCCCCGACTCCAGTCAAGGAGAGGAAATGTGGTGAGTCATACATATGTATAAACATGCATACAATGATGTGTGTGCGCGCGCGCGCGCGCGTCTGTGAACAGAATAACTAAAAAACGAAAAATCGTTAAATTGCAAACATGAGACTTAAGTTCAGACATGGATGCGACAGAAAGATTTTTCAAGAAAATCCCACCACAGTACCATTTACATGGAAACTTTTTCAAACAATTTAATTTTCTCGAAAATGGATTTAGGAATATTAATTAAAATACTGTTTAAGATATTTTCATCGCAAATAAAGTGCATATGTTGAATTTTCTGGGAATTGTATCTGAAGCCCTCTTCATTCTGAATAACTTTTTAATAACTAGTAACTTTAAGAAATGGATAAAATTTACTACATAAAAATGTAGCTCTCCTTAAAACACTCAATTTTTCATATACATATTTTTGTGCAGTTATCAATTTCCGAGATATTGTTACTAGATTTAAAATTTCCAGTACTTACTTTACTTTACTTACTTTACTCAAATGAAAAGTCATTATTCCCTTTTTTCATTTTGGTTCATGCAAAGGGAAGGAAATTTTAATTGTATCATGTAGCGAACAGCTTTTAAAAGTTCTGACTGTCGCTTTAGCCTAATGTATTCCCTTATTTCCCTTCTAGTTAGAAGGAACTAAATAATAGAAACATTTCTGCTTACGTTTATTTCGATTAGCATGGAGTAGAGAGAAGAATTAACCTTTGTAAGAATAGTTTGTTGCGGAATAGGTAGAGCAAAACATGTAATGCAACACATCAGATTTTTACTTTCTCCACACGTACTATGTACAAAATATATAGAGGAAGTATTGTATTACACCCAAAAATTCGATACAGAAATTTCACCGGAAATACATGTTTTAGGACCCCCTGAATCCAAAAAAAATGTATTTTCAGAAAAAGGTGCGTGTATGTGTGTGTGTGTGTGTGTGTGTGTGTGTGTGTGTGGACAGCATAGCTCAAAAACGAAAAGACCCAATTTGGTATGTAAGTCTGGTATCTTGCAAGGATGCGTCACGAAGGTTTTCAAGAAAATCATCCCACCCCAAACTACCCTTTACATGGAAAATTTTTCGAAAATTTTGATTTTCTCAAAAATGGTTCAAACGATTTTTATTTAAATACCACATATGAAAGCCATTTACATATGTTGAATTTTCTGGGAATGACTTCTGAAGACCTGTTTATTCTGAATGAATTTTTCTGAATTTTGCATAACTAGTAAACCGTAAGAGATAGACAAAAACTTAATGCAGAAAAAAGATATAAGATATCGTTAAAATACAGAGGAGAATATGAAGTCGGGCAATATGGAACACCGTATTTCCCGCCAAATCTGTGATGCTATTTGTCGGTGATAAGCACGAAACGGTAGCTTTAGAACAGGCTTTTGTATTAGCGTCATTGTTTTTTGTTTTTTTTTTCCTTTCTTTTTTAAACAGTAACGGAGTATGATCAGGACTCCGGTACTGTACCCCTATTTACATTTCCCCCCGTAGGTTTCACTGATTACTGGTTTTACTGTTTCTTTTACAAACATACACACATTGCACAAACATATAACACCCATGCCCAAGGCGGGACTCGAAACCACGATCCCCTGCCCACGAAGCACCAAAGCGAGACGCTTTAGCGAGCGTGGCCACGGGGACCGGCTTGCTGGTAGCCTGCTTGAAAAAGAATGCTGCATAAATCTATTTTCCTGTACTGAAGCCTTTGGAAGTATGTTTCAGGTAAGACTGACATATGTTTTAACGTTCGTATGTGACTGTATTAAAATATTCAATATATTTTATCTGTAGCTAGACATGCTAGGCTATACTTTCCATCATTGTAATCATCTATATAATATATCGCTACGGTTAAAATGAATGTGAATTGCAAGATGATGAGGCGGGTAATACGGAACATTTCAAGCTGGCTAATACGGAACAGTGTTCCATATTACCCGCTATTGTTTCAGAAAGTGATTTAAATGGAAAAAAAGGTCTCAAACACTATTGCTTGCTATGCATTTAGCTTTTTACTATATGCTTGAGAGTTAATAATAGATTAATACTACAAATTAGGTTTCACACGTTTGCAAACTACGTTCCTTCTTCCTATGTATTAAAATGTAAAATAATGCTTGTCTGGTGCCCAGAGAATGTACTACAAATTTTCAATTAGTAACGCACATAAGGACACGCATTTGTATACAGAATCTAAGTGGTTTGATGCAAGCAACAAATAGAAACTTATTAAATATTTTACTTACATACACAATTGCAATTATTTTTGTCTTTAAAACTTGTCTTTATAACATGTAGGGCATCAATACTATGCCTAACATACCTGTTTTCTTCTAGCTTGAAAAATGAACAAGAAGAAGGCAGTGGGATAAAAGAGATATGATTAGAGGCATTTCAACTTTTAGGTCCAAAGAAATGGTTTACCTGATCGCTGCTAAAACCCTTAGCATGCCTAAAATCACTCTTGGAATACTGCTGTCTAGGAAAACAGACTTGTCACCTTCAAATGTAGTCACTTGGTAGTAAACCAGTTTTTTCTCAGAAAATGGAAGAAGAGCTTGTGGGCTACAATCTGGATATGGAAAGGAGTTGTTTTTTTTTTTTTTTTGTTTTTTTTTTTGTTTTATCAAGGCTTGACCACGTCGTTTGGCATATCAGCTTGCCTCAAGAAATGGAATACCAAACCCATTTTCAAGGGCCAATTCATCTGTTGGTAAAGCTAGTTAAAGCAATTCCTGAGACGCCATCCAAAACTATTTATACGAAAGCCAAAAGCAACTTCCATGGCCAGAGCGAAGAGCTCAACAAAGAGGAGGTAGTTGTTTGCAATAATGAATGAAGAACTGAGTAAAATATCTTATGCACCTGATAAAATCTACAATATCGACGAGACCGGTGTGTGTGTGTCGTTCAATCACGACAGGCAGATGTTATTTCGTTAAAGGGCAAGCGTCAGGTTGTTGCAATGACATCCGTAGAGCGACGATCCGTCATAACGCTAGTTCTATGCATGAGCGCAGGAGGAACTTATGCCCCAGCTACGTTCATCTGCCCACGGAAAAACTTCAGCCCGCTTTTGATGAAAGGAGCATCACTTGGCTCAATTGCTGAATGCCATCCATCGGGCTGGATTCAAACTGGCCTTTTTATGAAGTGCTTTCTTCATTCTGTAGAGAAGGTGACACCTACCAGAGATGAGCCTGCCATGCTCATATTAGATAGGCATACAGCGCATACAAGAAACCTCATTGATTGTACCAGGGAGAACACTAATTTGTCTCCCCCCACACTCAACGCACAAGCTTCAGCCTTTGGATAAAACTTTCATTGGCGCAATGCAAGGCTACTACAGTGAGGAAGTTCGAGTTCATGGGAGACAGTAAGCCATTTCGATATTGCCGAACTATGTGCAAGAGCGATTCTCAGAACTGCATCGGGAGAAAATGCTGTGAAAGGTTTCAGAGCAACCTCTGAACCAAAAAGTTTTTCAAGACTGGGAATTTGCAACTTCTGACACTTCACATTCTCCTCCAGTTGATGCTGGCTTGATTAGCTCCAACCATAAACTGACGCCTTCTTCAAAATCAGGAACATCTGACGAAGGTTTTGCAATCTCTGTTACATTAATATCTCCACCACCTGTATTAAACAAACCACCAACCAGTCGCAGAGGAAGAAGAAAAGGCTCAACTTGTGTCATATCGTCATCATCTTACAAAGCCACAGTTTCTGCATCTCTAAGCAGTAAAAGAGCCAAAAGCAGTGCAAGTACTGTCACAGGGAAGAGAAAGCTGTTCCCAAATTCAACAAAAGGAATGTCTCTTAATATGACTGTGGAAATTGGTGCCAATGCTTCCACTTCTGCAGATCCTCGAGATGACGCTGTTTGCTGTTTCTGCACCATAAAATTTCTGATGATGCCGGGGGAGAAGAATTGATACAGTATATGAATCTTGGTCCCACAGTGCTTATTCCGATGTCGAACAGACTTTGTTTCTGTTTACTGTAAATGATGATTTAAACTTTATGATATAATTCTACTTGTATCTATTTTGAATAATTGAAGTGAATATTACAAAAGTTTTGGTATAATCATAACCTGTGTAAGTTTTGACTACTTTTATTGGTATCATCCAGAATTATGGGAGGTGTTCCATATTGCTCCCAGGGCTGATGATACTGGAGGAAAGCAGCGCCTTCAAAATATGCGTTTCCTTCCCTTTTGGTAAACAATAGCAACCTATAACCAATATTGTATGCTTCCTATGCTTTGTTCTTTGCATTAAACATCTTTTATCAACATTAAATATCCTTTATTGCAATAAAACTGTATTTTTCAAAATGGTGTTCCATATTCACCGTCTCTCCTCACAATTTATGTGATATTCATTTTTTTCGTGGAGTTGATCGTTTTCGAGATATTCCTTGTCATTATTTCAGTTTTAAAATACATTTCTCATGTGGGAACTTTTCAACTTCTGCCCATGCAAAGAAACGGATTTCATAACCATAGCAACCACATTGACATTTGACTGTTGGTTTAGCCTACTGCATTCACTTATTTCCCTTCTACTTACAAGGGAATAAGCAATATGACCGTTTCTGCTAACACTTATCTCGATTAGAATAACGTAGATATAAGAATAAACTTACTAACAATAATTTGTTACAAAGATGTAGAGAAAGTCATGTGAGTGGAACACATCACATTTTTTTTCCCCCGTTCTAGCACTACATCCTGATCTACATACTTTTTCAAATAGGGTGTGCTGCTTTTAGCTGTGTTTGTTTACAACACTGCAAGGTCAGAAGTGCTTCCCCCTTCCTTCGCCACCAACCCTCGGTGCATTCCGAACTTTAATGTTTACTTACCAGGACACTTCTGCCTGGATATGGAAATATTTCTGCAAAATATGTTCATCTCGATTAGCGTGAAGTAATTAACAATATCAGTGGAAATATAAAAAGTGATGCGTAGAGAAAGTCATGCGAAGTTAATATAAACAGTGTTGCACGACAGTGTGGTGTAGTGGTAGAGGAAGCATATCACCTTGGCAACGAACAAGATCGAGGTCAGCAGAACAAGAAGTATTCAGAAAGAGAAACAAAACAAGATCTGGACTAGACAACGGGAGGAAATTGCAGTGCTCGTCTCCGCTGGCAGTGGCGCATGTCACAACATTGAACAAAAGGGAAAAGCTCCTATTGAAACGGCTTTCTAGGATGTACAATGCCACCAATGAAAAAAAAAAATAAATAAAAAAAAAAAGGTCTGATGTGATATATTCACATGCTTTCCTCTACCCAGGTTCGTACATTTTAATAGCTACCACAAAGTATTCATGCTTACCGTTAACTTTGCAGAAGTAGTATCAATACACGTTATTTATACTTATAGGTACGAGATAGATAAAGGAAACCGACGCGACAGGCAAATGTTCAAAATAGATCACTATATGCTAGCCTTAAAATTCCATACCATCATGAGAAAAAAAAATTGAATAGTGGCAGCACTTAAAAAAGTACATATATTGAAAAATTCAAGCAAACAATACGGAAGATTTCAAATCTCCAATCACAAAATCAGTTGTTTAAAATGCGGTTATAAAAAAGAGAGAGATCTATGCATTTTGGCTTGTACATTTTTTTCTATTTCTTGTATTTTATCAGTTATAGCAAATTTCTTCCAAATGAAGAGAACGACACAGATTATTCCCACGGAATTAAATATATACATTTTATTTGTCGTGTAATTATCTTATATATTTAATAAAATTATTAGAAATATTTTAGAGAAAATAAAATAATTACGAAGAGTTTTCCATATAGAGGGTAGTTTGCATAGGGATTTATATTACTGTTACTATTATTGCTATTATTATTTCTTTTAACCTTCGTGATGCCTCCTTGGAAGTTACTAAGTTTAAATGCGAAGTTTGATATTTATCCAAAATTTCATTTTTGTCCACATACACAAAGACATAAAATATTTTCTAAAACTCACCTGTTCATGTATTTGCAATAAAATCTTGAAATTGGATTTTTCAGGCGTAATTAATAATTATACATGTGTAGAAAATTACTTGAAATTGCACGGAGAAATCTAAATATCTCTGTAGTTTTATTTTTACCTATGCGACATTAAGAATATCTCTGTGTCCTGAATCTATACATGAATGCAGCTTTCTGAAGCTAGTGTTAGGCCTAAGGAGAAAGATGTCACGTAATGCATGGGAGGTGGAGAAGTTGCCTAGCAAGCACGGTGTCAATTCGAACAGGACTTAAATGCCGTAAGGTTATACTTTGAAATTACCAGTAGGTAGACTGTTACAATATAACATAATAACTCATAAAATAGGATAAAACAGCAGCAAACTGGAATAACCTATTCCAATTTAACGAACTATATATATATATACTACATTTAAATACGCACATGAGTGGCTGAAGGAAAATGTAACATAAACTTCCCTGAAGAGCCGTTTAGGTTGTGTGGTTTTTAGGATACCAAAACTGTCTGCTTTAAGTGAATTTCCATTGATTTATATATACGTTGTGATCAATGTATTATAAAATAAGAAAAGCGGATGATATTTATCTCAGAAACTATTCTACATATTTTGTAATTCATAATTGAATACATTATTGCCTCTCTGGTATTAGAGGCTATATGACTATTCGAAAGTTCTTAAATTAGTGGGCTTGGCTCAAATTGAGTATTGTTTTGTCGTGATGGGGTTCTTCTTTCACTTAATTTGTGGGAGTTTATCTTATCAAATCATTACGACCCCAAATGCAAGGTGCAACACTAAAAAATGTCTTCTAATACACAAAAGAAAAATTAATTGACCTTTCCAGCAATTCTTTTACAGCTAAAGGATACTTATAAGTTAAGAAATGTCCTACGTTTCGAGTTAAGGAGATGAAATAGATGTGCACGTCAATGTTGTTATGACTATTTATTTATGAACCAGGCCTTTAATATATTTAATTTACGTGTCCCAATTCACAGTCATCAGTTCATTCAATCACGGTAGACTATCTCAAGGATCTTGTTTTTTGAAGATTCAAAATGTTTCACATGATGTAATTTTTGTTCAGATCGCTTCAAGCTGTTAAAAAAAATTCTAAATAATACAAATTAAAAAATCTGATACGTTCCATTCATATGACTTTCTCCACATATCTGCAACAAATTATTGTTAAAAAGCGTATGCTTCTTTATACTTCATGCTAATCAATAAACAACTAACAGAAACAGTCTTATTGCTTGCTTCCATGCAAGCAGAAGGGAAATAAGGGAGTAGCATAAGCTAAAGCTGTAGTCAAAAGCTGGTTGCTATGTGACTGAAGTGCCTTTCTTTCTATGGACAGGAGTTGACAAATTCCCGTATGAGAAAAGTATGTTTTTTAAAGCTGAAATCAACAACAAGGAATATCTCAAAAACGATCCACTACACGAAAAAAACATATATAACATAAATTGTGTGCTTTATGGAGCCCTACATTTTCCGTTAGGTAAGTTTTTGTCTATCTTTTACAGTTTGCCAGTTATACAAAATTCCATAAAATTCCTCCAGAATAAAGTAGTCTTCAAAGGTTATTCCCAGAATTTCAAGATATACATTTTATTTGTCAGGTAAATATCTTTAATATACGATATTTTGAACAAAATCGTTGGAGCCATTTCTGAGAAAATCAAAATTTTCGAAAAAAGTTCCATGTAAAGGGAAGTTGGGGGTGGGAGGATTTACTTGAAAATCGTCGTGTCGCATCCTTGGAAGATGCTGAACTTAAATACCAAGTTTGGTATTTAACGGACTTTTCATTTTTGAGCTATGCTGTCCACAGACGCAAACGCGCGCGCGGACCTCTTTTTTCAAAAATGCTTTTTTTTTTATTCAGGGGGGCCCAAAACATGTATTTCCGGTGAAATTTGGTATCAAATTTCTGGGTGCATTACAATACCTTCTCTATACACTATGTGTTTAGTACGTGTAGAGAAAGTAAAAATGTCTGAAGTGGTGTTGGTATGTATGGACATATTAATATTATGTATGTTTAGCATCATGGTAGCGCCGTGGCCGGGTGGTTAGAGCTTTGTAGGATTTCTGGTGGACAATGCAACGTCTGGGTTCCCCCCCCTCCCATTTTCCGGTTTGTCCCGCATTTTATTCCATAATTACTTTTCCTTTCATCCATTTCACAGTTATTTCATGTCATCTTTTTCCCCACTTTAATATCATGCATCGGGCTGAATACCGATCCTGGCTATCTCTCTGACCTGCAATCCTTCTACTCTTCAACAGGCATCTAGAAAGCGCTAGCTTGTACTCTGGGGAGAGGTTTAAGTCCTCCATTCGAGGGGGTAAACAGCGAATCAAGATTAAGATTATTAAAAAATTGTTTTTACAAAGTTAATAATTTCTCCACCGAACGAAAAGAGCAACAAAAATGTTTCCAACAGTTTTTATAGCTAATTTGTTATTAAATAAATATGAAAATTAATACAATTACTAATTCTTCATCTATGGAGTATTACTTGTTTATAATTAAATAATCGTTTTAAAAATAATAACTTAAAAACTACTAAAATATTACAAAGAAATTTAGTGGGCACACAGTTCATTGAATGTATATATGCATGGTATAAATTTAAAGCAAATGAGTATGGAAATTATACATTTCGCCCATGGATTCTATTAAGAGACAGTGGGAGTGAAATTTTGAATACAGTCGACCGCAAAAATGACTTTTTTATAGCAAATCTGTCACCCCTTACTTCGGGTTCTACAGTTATTTAAAGTGTACAATGCACATATTTCCTAGTGCACTATTTTATAAAACAGCGTTTTTCTCAAAACTACATTTTCACACCTTCAAAATGTTCCACGCGTCTCAGTTTTTGTGTAAATACAACTAAAATTTCCCAAAATGTGTAGAAATATCTATGTTATATTACACGTGACAAAATTATCCTAATACCAACAGTAATTTTTCCCCAAAAAACATTTTATGAAAAAAAATTATTAATTTAAGGGATTAATATTTATGTTGTTTTAACTTATCATAATTTAGTAATCAAATTCATTTAAATATCACTATGTAAAGTTTTTTGTGGGGTTCAAACCCCCTATTCCAACTAATTTTCTTAGATTTTGAGGCGTGTGGAATATTTTGACTATGCGATATATTTTATAAAAATTATTATGACATAATTTATATCTTGTTAAGTATGTATTTATAGAATTTTAATGAAATTTGATATTCATTTGTAGTAATAATGCCCTCAGAGTGACATTTTCATCAAAAATCTATACAAGAATATGGAAATTTGAAATTGTATTCCCAGTGCCCCTTAAAGAATTAGTATCCAATAAACTTAAATAATATTATATATTATCTATTTATTTATTAATATTGTTTATTAAAAGCTTCATTCAGTAAATAATCTTAGAAAAGACCAGTTCTGAGTTGGATATTAGATAATTGCCAGAATGCTGCAGTATGGAACACACTCATCATTGCTTATGAGTTGGATTCCCGAACGTAAAAGCTAATCGAGCTGTTTGCTGTGCAAGTTGCATTGTAAAGCAACGTATGCATTATAGATTTATGTGTGTAAAACATGCTTTATATTTGCATCACTCTATCTATTTAACATACCGTTATTTGCACTTTTAGCATTTGTTTTAAGTAAAATACTTCTTAATATAAGTTTTCACATTCTTTGTTTCACAGTTGTTTGATTTAATAATGTCTTAAATTAATCTTTATTCGTTTTTTGTGTTTGCATATTGACTTTTAAAAGAATTCCTCCTGTAAAATTTACACAAGGAATTTTATTAGAAAAATATGGGAAAAACTGTGAGAAGTGGAGGTATATTTTGTAAGGTATACAAAGTAGATATGAAAGTTAGAAAACGCACTGGGTAAAAATATATTGTGTCAGTACAAAACAAATGGAACATTTGAAGGTGTTTCGTGCTGCAGGAACTTCGGACGCAGATATTAATGACCAGTCACAATTGTTTTGTACAAAATGATAATTTGTGATGATTATAGCTTTCAAGAAACTGAAAAAATAAATATTTTCAGAATTTCATTGACTACTTCGTCCATGGCACGTGATCGTAGGAAGTGGCCAATCTAATATGGCGCGTATAATTCCAACCAATCCGAACTCATTATCTCTGCATTTTAATTGTTTTTATCACACCCATGTGCAATTGTTGTTCTAAATTTATCGCACACACGTGCATTTGTTTTCTCCCACAACTAATGTTTGTCTCACAATAATAGTATCAGTGTGCAGTGATATTCCTGTACATAATGGCGGAAGTTCCAAAACGTTTTGGGGAAAGGTCTATCGCTTAAATAGACACATTAATTGAAAACTCAAAGGCGCAGAATACTAAAAACAACAGAGAGAGTGTGTGGGACCAGTTCAACGAATTCTGTAAGTAACGAGGTCATGATTTATGATATGGACATCAAGTTGCACTGATTTCGGTCCAAATATACGTCAAGACAAATGGAATTTTAGGAATATTATTTTTCATGTCCATATAGGCTAATCATTGTTATTTTATTCACTAAATAGTCTTATTAAATACAATTAGAGCTACAACTTTTCTCTAGATATATTTGCGAGAAACAAGTTGCTACGACAGAAGTTTGGGTAGCATAGGTAATGTAGAGAAGGTATTACATTCGACTTAAAAGACAATTTCGATTCAGTAGCAATTACGTTTATGCTCCTCGTGTTCCAAAATAGAAATATGGCTTACATAGCTACACGAAACATGCCGTCAGAGTCCGAGTTTGATCCCCGTTCTTTCTGGTAATACTAACCGATAAACTTCCAAGCTCGTTCGGAAACGAAAATACTCGCTCTGCTTATGAGTTGAATATGCTGCGACGTTACTTCTGGGACGTTACAGTTTCCCAAGTCACTAAACGTTATATTACTTTTCAAACGCTAATGGCAAATTAAGAGTTCCTCGCGGGAACTTTACTCCAGGAACAACAGAAACTTAATTTGCGCCCCTCCTGTGTTGACTCTCATCGTATCAGATTCAAATTAAATTTTAATGTGCTCTTCCCTGCGGCCCAGAAACGACAAAGTTGAGCTATTCAGATTCTAGGAACCTTGGCAACTTATTCACTCCCTGTTCATTAAAGTTTTACTCCTGTTTGGAGAGCAAGTTCATCATCGTTACCGTCACCATCGTCCTGCAGCGCTCCAGAGAGAATTCAACAGTTTCCAAAACAGACTGAGCATTAATATCCGGTATTGCTGGGAAAAAAGCAACCAACATGATCCCGGAACACTTTCTGCTCACTGCAGTGAGAGCTTGGCGGTGATAGGTTTTGCGCCAGCGCCAGTTCTTAGCTCCGAGATACTTCTGGTGCTTGAATGCCCACCTTCCGGGGTATTGACGGACAACTTGGGTACCGCCAAGTTGTCCGTCCGCCGTTAGAACGTGTTCTGTGTTTATTTGGCATTGTGATTTGAACAGTTTGTTTTAGTTGCCTCAACCTTCAGTTGTTTCTTTTCATATGCTCATCTATTTGGATGTTTTTTGTTCCCTTTTGGTTTTTACTTTCTCTACACGTACTGTGTACAAAGTGCATGGAGAAGGTATTGCATTCCACCTAAAATTTGATACCAAGATTTCACCGGAAGTAGACGTTTTAAGGTCCTTAACCTTAGAAAAAGGTTCGTGTATCTGTGTGCCTATGAACACGATAACTTAAAAGGGAAAAGTCGATAAAATACTAAACTTGGTATATAAGTTTAGAATATTCCAAGGATGCGACACGAAGATTTTGAGAACCCCCCCCCCAAACTACCCTTTACATGGAAAAATGTTCGCAAATTTTGATTTTCTCAAAAATGGCTCTAACGATTTTCATTAAACTACCATATATTAAAGAAGTAAATCTTAAATTTTCTGGGAATTTTCTGAAGGCCTCTTTACTCTGAATGAATTTTGCTGGAGTTTGCATAACTAGTAAGTCGTAAGAGACAGACAAAACTTTACTGCACAAAAAATGTAGATCTCGTTGAAACACATAATTTATGTCCTATACATTTTTTCGTGAAATGTACTATTTTTGAGATATTCCTTGTTATTGGTTCCAGTTATAAAATACTCAAAACTTTTCATATACGGGAATTTGCAACTCTTGGCAATGCAAAGAAACGGATTTCATCCACATAGACCAGCTTTAAAAGATTTGACTATCGCTTTAGTCTAATGTATACCATTATTCCCTTCTACTTAAAAAAACAGGTGATAATACCATTTCTGTTAATGCTTATCTCGATTAGCTTAAAGTAGAGAAGAATAAACTTAACATTAATTTGTTGCAGAAATGAAGAAAACGCCATGTGAATAGAACACATCAGATTTTTTATTACAGTATTCACATTTAAATTCAATTATTTCGTCTCAAAATGTGTTTTAATTTGCTTAACGTTTAAAGCAACCAAATATTTGTATCACAGAAGAAAATTATCATAGGTAATGTCGCGAATTATTTCCAAATCATCGACAAATTCTTGAGTCGCGAGATTACGAGAGAATCTAAGACAGGTTTCATTATCTGGTTGCTATTTAAGTAAAGATCTCATTGCTCGCACTATACCATCTACCTAATGTGCACTGTGTGACCTTAAATTGTACGAAAATTCGTTTAGTGCAGTAGCGTTATGCAACATTTTCCGTTTAAAACACACAACTCACCATTGGCTAAACTTTAAAGTCAGTTTTACACAGTTGGTTAAATATTTGTTTGTTATTTGATTATATTTCAAATTGTTAAACTGAATTTAAAAAAAAAACAATTTATTCATGAGAAACTTTCAACTACTGAAAGTAATCATCAATGAAAAGGTTCACAGGGACTTTAATTTAATAGCAATGTATAAGTTAAGAGAAAATAGATGAATAATAATTTATGGGAAAAAATAGGATTTGTAGTTTTTGGACTAAGTATATTAAATTGAATAGTTTTTATCTAACAACTTCAAGTTAATTAAGGAACATTGTATTTTTACTTTTCTACCACGTGCAAAGGTAGAGAAAGTGTTGTATTCACCCAAAATTTCGATGCTGAGATATCACTGGAAATACATATTTTAGGGTCCCTGAATAAATAAAAAAAAAGCATTAAAAGTGCTCCAGTGTGTGCGCCTGTATGTCTGTGAACAACCTTGCTCAAAAACGAAACGTCAGTTAAATACCAAAATTGATATTTAAGTTGAATATCTTCCAAGGACCCGACACAAAGATTTCAAGAAAATCTCCCAACACTAACAATCCTATTCTTCGCAATTTTCTATTTTCTCAATGATAGCTATAACGATTTTGATTATCATACCTATTATCAAAGATATTTTCATCACAAATAAAATATATGGATATCTTGAATTTTCTGGGAATAGCATAACTGATAAACCGTAAGAGATGGATAAGGTCTAACTCCAAAAATGTAGATTCATTAAAACCACAACTTATGTAAAATGCATTTTTTGTGCAGTTAAATATCTCCGAGATATTCCCTCTTTATTTTTAGTTTTCCAATATCTCAATGAGAAGTCGTCATTTGTATTTTTATCAATTATCCTGATTATCAAATTAGAATGAAGTTTAATTTATCACATAGCGACCAGTTCTTAAAAAATTGACTCTCGCTTTAGACTAGTATATTATTTTATTCCCCTTAAACCTATAAGAAAATGTGTAACAAAATCATTTCTGCTAATGGTTATCACGTTTGGCATGGTGTAAGTACAAGAATAAGGTTTTGTAGGAATAGTTTGTTGCAGAAAAAGTCATGTGAATGTAACACAAACTATTTTTTTTTATTTGTATTACAGTTTTAGCCTCTCAAGAGGCCCCAGTAACAGATGCTATGTTTACATAAGTGCCTTTTCTAAAGCCTATAACCTTGAGTTGTTGGTTCAAGTTAAGTTGGTTCTTTTATAAACTAGCTAACCATGTTGCGCAGTTCACTATTGTGCTTCAAATGAAATGAACTTGCGTTTTTATTTGCATCCTGTGACTTGCAGATTTTGTCTAGTGACGTCATCACGAATCTATCTGAACAGTCTCGTCAAAAGCTGACCTGCATAAATCTTTTAGCCTGGTGCTATTAGTGTACAACCCAAAAAATGTTCATTAAAATAGAACTGATTAGTGATGTCCCTGGCACTGTACATTCGAAAACAGACCAAACCTCTCGCCTTAATAATTTCTGAACGCTGAATCTGGATGTGATGCCTTTCAGCCTGAAACAACATCCGATACTTAAACTCCATTTACACTTTTGGATTTTACTGAATGAATTTAACAAGACTTAATCCTCCATGTTGCGGTCTTATTTGTTTATTTATTGAAATGTAAGTAATTAATCCTATTCCACCTGTATGATATTAGGGCAATGGTTACACGAGAATATACGGAGCTATTTCATGTTAAAGCCCGCCAGTTCTTCATTGGCCGGTTTTAGTTTGAAATAGCTCCGTTGCGTTCTGCAATTCTTTTAATCTACGAAGGGATATCTACATATATCAAATATGTAAAGTTGGGTCACCTGGTATTTACAATATTAGCCATATGCTAGATCCAGGCCTTGGTGCTAAAAGAAAATAAGATAACTAAGGAATATTCCTCAAAAATCAGAACAAAACATTTTCTATATTATTCAACATTAAATTCCAAACCAATTCAGACTCTCCTTCAAAATGATTTTGTTTAAAAGGAAAGTTGAATAATAATTTATGGGATATTAAGAATTTCTTTCCTTTGAAGTTTTAAAAGTTATATTATATACCACCTTAAAAATGAACATAAAAGGTTTGGAACTCCCTACAACAGCATTTTTTCTTCTAAATATAGAGTCACAATCTAAGTTTTCATCCAATATTCTTCTTTTGTGCTCTAGGACTTGGCAGTGAAATATAAGATGTTCAACAGTTTGTTGTTCAGTATGTATACATTGATAAACGTTCTGTCTTTGTATCTTGATTCGTGGAAAATAAAAACACCAAATTTGCCATGTCCTAACAAATGAGTGAATATTAAGTCTGGTGTGATATTACGTTCTTTATCATGTATATGTGTGTGTGTGTGTATGTAACGTATGTAGTGCATGGAGAAGACTTTGTATCCCGTCCAAAAATTCGATACCCATATTTCACAGGAAGGGCATGTTTTGAGGACCCATGAATCCAAAAAAGCTCTTTTTGAAAAAAGTTTAAGTCTAAAAAGTTAAAGAATATCTTGCAAATGGTTAACTCTACAAATAATTTATATGATATACATTATATGTTTTAACGAGATCTTAATTTCTTTCTGTGTGTATAGTAAGTTTTCGTCTATCTCTTACGGTTTATTAGTTATACAAAAGGATTCCAGAATGAAGAGGTCTTCAGAGGCTATTATTAGAAAATCCAAGATATGCATTTTATTTATCACGTTAATGTCTTTAATATACGGTGCTTTAATCAAAATCGTAGGCCCATTTTTGAGAAAATCGAAAATGTTGAAAAATATTCCATATAAAGGGTAATTTGGGGTGGAGAATTTTTCTGAAAATCTTGTTCTCCCATCCTTGTAAGATATTAAACTGAAATACCAAGTTTGATTTTTCGTTTTTGAGTAATACTATCCACAGACACCTACCTTCTTCTAAAAATGCTTTTTCTAGGATTCAGGGGCCCTCAAAACGTATATTTTCGTTGAAATCTCGGTATAGAATTTTAGAGTGAATACAGTGAGTAAAAACATGCTAACTGTATACATGAAATATGGTGCTGTTCGGCCATTTTGTATGACACAAAATTTTGTTTTATTAAACACTGTAAACAAGGGGATTAAAATATAAGCTATTTTATTGATAGAATTGGCTCACAAAAGTGGTGTGTGTATTACATCATTTAAAGCGTTTAAAGGCAATAGGCATCTCTAATTTGTACTTGAGAAATAGCCGAAATGCAGTAAACCATTAAATGTAGATGGAGAAGGAATGCTTCACCACTTGAACAAAGCACTTATCGTGTCCCGTGAACATCAGAAGAGGGCTATTGAAGATATCTGCAAAGCTTGAAACAAAAGTAGTTAGGCATTTCAATATGCTACTCTGAATAATGACTTGGAATTAAAGGAGAGCATTTAAAGGAGATCGGTGTAACCAACGAAAAAGTTAAATTGACCAGAGCACAAATAGGAGACATACATGATACAGAATAATAATGCTTAAGAGCTCCTTGGAGATATCCAATAAAAGTTTCATTAACTCGTAATTACTTTCGCTACACTTATAAGTACATAGTGTATAGAGAAGGTATTGCATTCCACACATTCTACTGCACCCAAAAGAGCATTTTTAGAAAAAGGTCCGTGTGTGTGATCGTGTGTCCGTGACCACGATAACTCAAAAATCTGATATGTTCCATTCACATGACATTCTCCACATCTCTGCAACAAATTATTGTTAAAAAGCTTGTGCTTCCATTTACTTCGTGCTAATCGAGAAAAAATTAGCAGAAATAGTCTTTAAGTAGGAGCGAAATAAGGGTTAAAATGATAGTCAAAAGCTGGTTGCTATGGATTGAAGTTCTTTTGCTTGTATGGACAGGAGCTCACAAAGTCCTGTGTGAGAAAAGTTAAGTTTTTCAAAGCTGAAACCAAAAACAAGGAATATCTCAAAAACGATCAACTCCACGAAAAAAATGTATACAACATAAATTGTGTGGTAAGTTTTTGTCCATTTCTTACGGTTTAGCAGTTATGCAAAATTCCGTAAAATTCACCCAGAATAAAGTTCAGAGCCTATTCCTAGAAAATTCAAAATGTACATTTTATTTGTCAGGTAAATATCTTTAATGCACGATATTTTAATTAAAATCGTTAGAGCCATTTTTTAGAAAATCAAAATTTTCGAAAAAAGTTCCATGTAAAGGGTAGTTTCGGGTGGGGGGGGGGATTTTTCTAAAAATCTTCGTGTCGCGTCCCTAGAAGATACTAAACTTAAATACCAAGTTTGGTATTTTACTGACTTTTCGTTTTCGAGTTATCGTGTTCACAGACACACGGACCTTTTCTACAGGGGACTCTAAAACATTTATTTCCGGTGAAATCTTGGTATCGAATTTTTTGGTGGATTGCAATACCTTCTCTATACACTATGTACAAAGTGCATATAGAGAAAGTAAAAATGAAAAGTCGGTAAAATACCAAACTTGATGTTTAAATTTAGTGTCCTCCAGGGATGCGACACGAAGATTTACAGAAATATCGCCCCACCCCAAATACCCTTCCATGGAAAAGAATTCGAAAATTTTGATTTTCTCAAAAATGGCTATAACGATTTTGATTAAAATACCGTATATCAAGTATATTTATATGGAAAATAAAATGTATATCTTTAATTTTCTGGAATATCTTTATTCTGAATGAATTTTGCTAACCGGTAAACCGCAAAAGATAGACAAAAACTTACTACACAAAAAATGTAGATAACGTTAAAACACATAATTTATGTCATATACGTTTTTTTCGTGGATTTTGCCATTTCTGAGATATTCCTTGTTATCTGTGTCAGGTTCATCAAAATACTTAACTTTTCTCACATGGAAAGCTGTAAACTCCTAGTTCTCAATAGAAACGGATTTCAATACATGGCAACCCGCTTTTAAAAGATTTGACTATCGCTTTGGCCTAGTGTATTCCTTTATTTTCCCTCTATTTACAAGGAAGCAAGTAATTAAGACAATTTCTGTTAATGATCTTGATTATCATAAAGTAGATAGAAGAATATACTTTTTAACAATAATTTGTTACAGCGATGTAGAGAAAGTCATGCGAATGGAACACATCAGATTTTTAGAAAAAGGTTCGTGTGTGTTGTCTTTCATGTCAATTGAAAATTCCGTCGTGGAGGTGGCGTAACACTTGCAAATGACATGTACGCTTCTTCAAGGTGAATTTCAGCACTTTGAACACTGTTGATATCGGAATTTGCAATTGACGTGAAAGACAACGTACAGATTTAGGACTGCGTTCAATTGACTCCCATGTCAGCTGTGCTTGTGGAAGGTCGACCTGGCCAAGGCTCGTAAGCAACAGTGCCTATTCGTTGAAACGTATTTTACAGTTTCCATATAGTTTTATTCGTTGGTCCATTCTTTCTAAATTTCGTTGAAACCTTCGTTGCAGCTCATCGCACAGAACACTGCAGACGGTACGCAATACGTTCGGAATCGTCAACATGCTGATAGTGATCAACCTGAAAAAAAAGACATCCCTAAGTTGCCTCAGTCACGAAATAGTTATTGATTTTGTGGACAACTTGTTATCAAACATAAAGAGTTGTTACTATAACATAATAGGGGGCTCTAAATAGGGGAAATCTCGTATACTTAATCCTCCGTTGCACAAGAACTGAGGCATCTAAATTGTAATGATTCCAGTGTTGAAACTTTGCTTAGGACTGTACATAAAAGTTTTGTTTATGAACACTACTTTTATGTACATTCCTAAGCAAAGTTTCAACATTGGAACCATTAAAATTTAATTCAATTTAATTCAAAATTTAATTTAATTACATTAAAATTTAGTTTCCACAGTTCTTGTGGAATAGAGTGGGATTATTTTTATTATTCAAAATGAAAAAGAGGGTTAAGATTATGGTGCTCGTGGTGATAATAATGACATTGAAATGTCATAATCCTATATTTTCCTAAATTTTGAGATTTTATATGTAATATGTGAGTAATAATTTCAATGTTTACATTAGAATACAATATAAAATAAAATACATGTGTATATATTTATAAAATAATATATATTTTATTAAGGGTCAAAATAGCTCTAGTTTCTGGTAAAGAGTTCAATAATGTATTATGCTAACACTTCCTGCATATATAATTTATCGGATAAGAATAATCCTTAATAAGAGTTTAATACAATATTGTAATCTGAAAGTTAATTTAACCAAAAAAGTATGCTGAATTAATGCTGTAAACTTTGTGAGAAACATGCTTGTTTATGCTGAGTACGATGACATATGGGCACAGTAGATATGATGATTCAGCAAAGAGATGTCGCTGTGTCTTATGTAAATTTTAGCTACAATTTATGTGCCTTTTCTTAAGCTAAGCATAAACTTAAGCGGTATAACAGGTGACCTAACTGCCCGTATTTGGCGTGTGCAGATATCTCTTGTTGCGTTTAAAGAGTTTCAGAACTCAACGGGACTATTTCAAGTTAAAACTCACCAGTACAGGGCGAGAGTGCTCTACTCACAGTCTCCGCTGATAGCAAAGCGTGTAAAGTGAAAGTCACTCCCGCCCTGTTCGCCACTGACAGGTTTTAACTGAAAATAGCCCCATTGAATTCTGCAACTCTGATAACGCAGCAAGGGATGTCAAATCGCCTGCGGTGCCACAAGTAATAAAAGTGGGCGTTAAAACTACAAAAAAGGATGGCAAATGCAGGCCAATTGGGCCATCTGGTATTATAACACATAGGAATGAGTAGCGGGCGTCCAGCTCTAAAGGGATCACCCATCTTTCCAACTGTTGAGTGTCGCCCAGGCTGTAAAAATATCGCAACACCCTTCACATTCACACAATTTTTGGCAGGACACAGTAAATGTTCGTTCTATTTTCAACGATTAAAGAGACAAAGACAGACGGTTATCAGTGTATATGTACTGAACAATTAACAACAAACTGTTGAACATCTTTTATTTCACTGCCCTGTCCTAAAACACAAAAGCAAAATACAGGATCACACATAAATGTTTGTGTTTTTAGATTTGAAAAACTAGTATATATCATCTTTAGAAAACAATGTCGTAGGGAAGTCTAAAAGTTTTTTGTTCTATTGTTTACACTAGCATGTATGCACAATGTACGCATATAGTAGGTAGAGAAAATATTGGTATTTATGATATGATCATGATTACATGAAGCAAACACATTTTTTTTAGAAAAAGGTCTCTATGTGTGTCTGTGGACAGTAAAACTCAAAAACGAAAAGTCGGTTGAATACAAACTTGGTATTTAAGTTTAGCATCTTTCAAGGATGCGACACGAAGATTTTCAAGATAATCCCTCTCACCTCAAATTACCGTTTACATGGAACATTTTTCGAAATTTTCAATATTCTAAAAAATGGCTCTAATGATTTTGGTCAAAAGGCCGTATAATAAAGATGTTTATGTGGCAAATAAAATGCAAATCCTAAATTTCTTGGCACTAACTCCTGAAGTTCGCTTCATTCTGAATGAGTTTTGCATAATAATAATAATAATAATAATAATAATAATAATAATCCGTAAGAGATAGACAGAAAATTAGTACACAGTACATGTAGATCTCATTAAAACATACAATTTATGCCATACCTATACAGTTTTGAAGAGCTAACTATTTTCGAGATACTCCCGTTGTTTGTTTCAATTTTATAATGCTTGCTTTCCTCAAACGTGAAGTCATCAATTTCCTACCATTTTGTTTTATTCCTGGCCATGGAAAGAGAATCAAATTTCAATGACAATCGCAGAGCAACAGTTTTTTTTTCTTTCTTTTTTTTTTTAATATTTGACTATAGTTTTAGCTTAGAATATTCTTTTATTTCCCTTCTACTTGTTTTCCATTTATTCCCCGCCTTTAACTGTATGGGCCATTCACCTTTGGAACGTATTGTCTATTGGCAACGGTGTTAACTCGGTATTGATATCGTTGGGCTTCTATTCTAAAGTTCTCTTTTAATTTTTGTTACCTACATTCTTCCAGACTCTGAGAAGACTAGGGAAAATTGTTGGCCAGAGAAAAATTCCCACCCCAGTCGGGAATTGAACACGGGACCTGTCGCGCAGCAAGCAGAAGCTCTACCTACTGAGCTATTGCACCAGTCCCTTCGAGCAAAGGACATTTCTGGTAATGTTTATGTTCATTAGCATGATGTAGATAAAGGAAGAACTTTTGCAAGATTATTTTTGCACTACAGATAGAGAAAGTTATGTGAATGTAGCACATAGCTCTGGGGAGGATAGATAATAATCTTGGCTAGAAAAAAGTTCTTCCGCACTCCCGGGAATCGAACCTGGGACCTTTTGTACAGGAGGTAGGTATCCTACAGATTGAGCTATGGGATCAGCCAGCAACACGTTCTAGAAGCTACTAATGTTCTCTTAAATACACATGTCATTCTCAAGAGCAATGCATGTCCATTAGATGCGCTTTCTGTCACATTTTTAAAATGTGTTACTAGTGAACTTGCTTTCTCTTTGGACATACAAAAGCGAATCTTTCCACACTTATGCAGCAGAGCATGAATGTATTAATTCAGTCACTGTTTGTACGATTCTTCCATTTTATGACTTAGGTGAGCAGAAAACTACCTACATTAAAGCTCGTACAAATGACGTCTGTAAAGAAATTCGCTCCAGTTTAGTTATTTTGTGTAATCTTAGACAGTATATACATATTTATTATGTGTGAATTCTTTTGTCATTTAAAGGAATTTTATATATATATATATATTATTGCTTCAGATTTTAACTCCTGCATCTTATAGCAACGCTTTCTGGAGTGGAATTGAAGACACTGTCATTTCTGTCCAAGTTATAAAACAAAATCGTGTGGTGTTACATTCACATTGCATTCTTTAACAACTCTTCAGCAAACTATTCTTTCAAACTTTAACATAAATAGTTTTATTTCATATTTTCTTGTAGCTACAAAGGAATAAGGAAATACAGTAGGTTAAATCGATAGCCAATCCTTTTTAGAGCTGTTTGCTCTGTGAAGTAATTTAAATTCTGTTGTATTTGCATAGCCAGGCTGAAAAAAGAATAACGATATCCTATTTGAGAAAAGTATAAGTACGGAAAATTTACACCAATAGCAAGTAATATCTTAGAAACCATTAATTCCACAAAAAATGTGTCTGGCACAAACGATGTGTTCTTATGATCTAAACTTTATGTAGTATGATTTTGTCTTTCTCTTAAGGCTTACGAGTTATTGCAAAGGGCTTCAACAATGAAGAGGACTTCAGAGGGTATTCCCAGAAAATTAAAGATATGCATTTCATTTGTCATGGAGATACCTAAAATATGTTATTTTAATCAAAATCGTTTGCTATTTTCGAGAAAATCAAAATTTTCAGAAAGTTTCTTTGTAAAGGTAAGTTTCAGGTGGAGATTTTTGTTTAAATCTTTGTGTCTCACCCCTGAAAGAGGCTGAATTTAAATACCAAGTTTGGTATGTAATGGAATTTTCGATTTTTAGTATAATGTTCATAGACACGCGGACACACGCGCGTGGACAAACATAAACCCACGCGGACCTTTTTCTAAAAATGCATTTTTGTATTAGGGGGGACCTCAAAACATATATTCCCTTGAAATGTGGACATCGAATTTTTAGGTTAATTGAGTAGGTGTTTTCTCTTAGTATGTGGTAGAAAAAGTAAAAGGCCTAAATAAATATTAATTTATAAATAAGTCTTTTTTTCTGTCAAGACTTCCCAAACGGATTTACTTCGAAATTTTACTTCCCACGTAAGTAGTAGGTAGAGGAAGTATTGCATTCCACCCAAAATTTTAATATCAAGATTTCAATTGAAATACATGCTTTGATGCCTAAATAAAAATGTACATATAAAGGCATGCATGCTCAAAAATGCCAAAGTTTGTATTTAAGTTCAGTATCTTTCAAATATGAGAAAAGAATATTTTCAAGAGAATTTTCCACTTTAAATTGCCCTTTACATGGCAAGTATTTCATTAATTTTTATTTTCTCAAAAACTAGTAACGATTTTTATTCAAAAATATCATAATTTGTTGTTTATATCATAATGTGTTCATTATTACGTAATAGTTAAAGTGTATGTCTTGAATTTTCTGGGATTAGCCTCTGAAGAAACTTTGTATTATGCTCAAAACTGGTAAACCGTAAGAGTTAAACAAAAACTTACTGCACAAATAATGTAGGTATCTTGAAACATATAATTTATTTTGAATAACTTTTGTATGGCATTAGCCATTTCGGAGATATCTGTAATTGTTTGAGTTTTTTGTCAGCACTTTTTGGCATTATCATTCGATTCTTTCTCGCGATGGTAGGAAATGCTGTGGAATGTCAAGGCCAGCATAAAGCGAGCTACTGTTAAACAGTTGACTATCGCTTCTGTTTCTGCAAACCATTATCTCGATTAACAGGAAGTAGATTGAAACATGCTTTTGTAAGAATATCTTATAGAAGTTGTGTAAAAATAAACGATATTGGATAGAGAAAGTCATGATATGTAACAAGTTTTTTTTTTCTTTTTTTTTTTTTTCTTTTCCAGACTATGTGTTATGGAAAATACACTCGAATAATTCTTAATTCTTAAGCTTAAACTGTCGTTACGTTAAAATAGCTTAAGACGTTGGTTTTACTCAACACACCTCTCACAAACCGATCCAACAATAACGTTATTCTGCCCGCCTGGGTAGTACGGTGTTAGCGTGTCTATCTCACTTTAACAGGTCTCGAGCTCGGATCTCGCTTAGGGTGAACTACCCGGATAAATTGACTTTTTTTCACCCGGGGTTTTCCCTTATCCTGAGAAGACGAATGTCGAGTAAGTTTAAGGTCCAAGGATCCTGAGAACATTTCATTCATCGTCCGATATGACCACCCAAGTTAAAGGACGTTAAGCTACAAATAATAATAATAATAATAATAATAATAATAATATAATAATAATGTTATATTAGTTTTTTCTAGATTAAACGTAATTTATTTTTATTTTATTTTTTATTTTCAAGGAAGTTTAATTCATACTTTATTTTTAATTTTTGGATTATGATATATTTTAGGTGCATTTACTAATGGCGAAGCATGTATTAAAAGTCGACTTCTGCATCTATCATCTATGCACGAAAAAAATAATGAAATACGTGTACTGAATTTTAAAAAACTTCTTCCTTCGCGCATTAGACACTATTGTCTCTAGTAATCTACATACTTGTTCATGCCATTGCTTTTTAAAGTCTACTTGATTTTATGTTCTTTTGTTTTATAATTCAGATTATATCCCATATAATAGTTTTGGCACCGATATTACTTTATAATTGTGTATTTTCTTGCTTTATTTTTCAAATATATTTTTGTAATGCCATTTAGATAATTAAATACTTCAAATTTTTATTATATCTGTTTTTCTTTGATACGATATATTGCATTCTAAGTATTTAAATTCTGTAATTTGTTCTACAGTAGTGTTTTCTGTTGCAATTTTTAATCGGATACTCTCCTTTCCTCTGAATGCCACCACTATAGTTTTACTTTAAGGGTATGTCATTCTTTTGTTTTAAAAAACTCTGTGGCACATTTCAATTCGTGAAGGCTGTAATGCTTCTTGCTAAAAGAATAAAACATGTCTTCATTTTTGTTAATTGCTTTGGAGCGACGATATACCATTGTAGTGGGAATCCCCATAAGAAATGCTCTGATAAAGAACAGTTCTGCTGCAGAAGAGCAACAAGGCACCCGAGCTTAATCTGCAGAAGTACACTTATATCTCGAACAGAGAATAGAATTTATTCACCTTAAGAAATAATACAATGAATCCATGGCTTCGTAAAAAGAAACAATACATGCTTTAACAAATTGTTTACATTTTGTATATACCTACATTATATTTTAGAATAGTTGCCAACTGTGTTTACTTTTTTTATATGAAGTACAATCTCGGTCTCGAAAGTAGCCGTTGAGTTTCCTCTTAAGCCAAAGCTATCCCCCAGATGAACAGGATCCATGAAACAAATGAGTTCACAAGGGAGTATCTTCAAAAAAGTAACTATGGTTCATTGCTAATAAGATCAACTTAAAGTTCAGTATACATTTTGAATGTTCACAAAAGAGCCCCGAAGATGTGAAACGGTATCTGCTGCAAACGATGATTAGATGATGATGATGATGATTGGCTTTTTTTCTGATATGTATATAATTAAGTACAGTACCTACCAAAATTTTAAGCACATCTGCGTATTTCAACGAAATATATTCTGTCCTTAAAAACTATTTAGCCCAGCGGCCCCCCTCTTTTTTTTTTTTTTTTTCATCTGAAGAGTTAGCTTATTGAGAAGCAAATTTAAAAATGTTTTTGTAAAAAGTCGTTATTTCGCACGAGTTAGATTTTTTTCAGTTATTTAAAAAGCGCAAAAACACTATAGGTGTTTAATCTTTATGGAGAATTGGCCAAGTAAATATATGAGGTAGTAATTGTATTTTTTTTAAAATAAACTCACATACATAAGGAACATTTATTAAATATAATATTGTAATCATATCTGGTTTATCATGAACTGACACAATGTTTATTACTTTAAAATAAAGTCACAAGTAGCACTATTTGGCTATGGATTGATTAAATCGAATAGTGAAAGAACCAGCTAACTCGGAGTGGTGTCTGTTTATAGTGTATCGTGCATACTGCAGATAGCACCATTGAATGTTGCTGTGCTGGCCTTTTTGTGGTGCCATGCATTCAGTTGTGCTATCAGCTTTCATTTTGTCCTGGTGTGAAAAGATTTGAATTAAAAATGGGGGAAAAGTGCGAAACAGAATCTAAAATAGCCAGTAATTGGTATGCACAAGTGTGACAAGTCATACAGAGATGCGACAACTCAAAGGAGATAGATAAAACATGTGTGGCACAGACAAGAACTTCGAGAGGCATTATCACAGTCTTAGAAAAACATTACCGTGCAAGAGTGTAGCAATCTTGTGAACAGTATGCCCAAAATAGTAAAACTGTGTTTGAAAGCCAAAGCAGACCCAATAAAATATTAAAACCATCTACAATGTGTTTTTGAAGCAACAGGTTATAAATGTATAACAATGATGTTGTATATATAGAATAGGGTTTCCAAAATATCAATGGGTAGCCTTGAAGTGCAGCGTTTTAAGGCAAAAACGAAGTAATGTGTAAATTAAGTTGCAGTTGAGAAAGTGGACAGTTGAAATATGCGGGAGAAACTACGAGGCCCGTGCATGCTTCTGTCATAGCGAGCTACCATCTGTTACAGCGATATTAAAAAAAAATCTTATGTGTTCCATTCACACGTCTTTCTCTACCTGTTACACAAACAACTGTCCTTAGAATAGATTATACTTTTATCTACGACATGCTAATCAAGGTAAACATTAGCAGAAATTGTCTTAATGCTTTCTTCCTTGCAAATAGAAGGGAAATAAGGGAATACACTAGGCTAAACCGATAGTCAAATCATGAAACAACTGAAGTTCGGTTCGCTTTGTATGGTGGAGATGAGATGATGAAACGAAACGTCACTTTCTGTTTGAGAAAAGTTTAAGCAGTTAATCATTGAGACCAATACCTAACGAGGAATATCACTGAAACGTTATCTCTACATAAAAAACGAATATGACATAAATTATGTGTTTTAACGAGATCTACATTTTTTGTGGTAAGTTTTTGTCTATCTCTTACGGTTTAACAGTTATGGAAACTTCTGCAAAACTCATCCAGAATAAAAAGGTCTTCAGTGGCTATTTCCAGAAAATTCAAAATGCACAGTTTATTTGTGATGTAAATATCTTTAACATACGGTATTTTAACCAAAACCGTTAGTCATTTTTGAGAACAATAAAAATTTCAAAAACTTTCTCATGTAAAGAATAGTTTGTGATGGGGGGATTTTCTTGAAAATCTTTGTGTCGCATCCTTGAAAGATACTAAACTTAAATATCAAGTTTGGTTTTTAACGGTCTTTTCATTTTTGAGCTGTGCTGTCAGCAGACACACACACGCAGGTACACACACGCACACACACACAGGGACAGTTTTCTAAAAAGTTTTTTTTCGGACTTAGGGGACCTCAAAACAATTTTAGATGAAATCTCTACATCGAATTTTTGAGTGGAATACAATACCTTCTCTATCCACTATGTAAGTACATTTTACATACGGGTTAGAGAAAGTAGAAATTTTAGCGATAGCAAGGAAACAGCGTGGGAGAAGATTCGTGCACGCCTTCAATTGTACACGATGCGATGTGACCATATGGTCCACAATTATGTTATACCAAATGTGAATGCACATAAGCTCTTTAAAACGCACACAAACTTGCTACTGACAAGTTGACCGCATATACCTTACTTTTAATAGCATTCCAAGAAAAAGAGTTTGATATGTTTCATTCACGTGACTTTCTATATCTGTTCTCAAAAAACTATTCTTACTTAAGATTATTATTTTATCCACATCATGCTAATCGAGATAAACATTCACAGAAATAGTCTTATACTTAGCTTCTTAAAAGTAGGAGGGAAATAAGGGAATACTCTAGGCTAAACCGACAGTCAAATATTTTAAAAAGCTGTCGCTATGAAATTGACATTGAAATATGGTTCCCTTTCAATGGCCGGGAGTAAAACAAAAGAGATATGACACGAAAGATATCAAGTTTTCTAAAATTGAAACCAATAACAGGTAATGTCTCGGTAATGGTTAACTCAAAAAAAAAAAAACTGTATGACATAAATTGTTTGTTTTTATGTATATTATAGTAAGATTTTGTCTGTCTTACGATTTACCAGTTATAGAAAAGACATCCATAGTGAAGAGGACTTCAGGGGAAATTCCCAAGAAATTCAGGATGTGCATTTTATTTTCATGTAAATATGTTTCATATACGGCATTTTAGTAGAAATCATTAGAGCTATTTTTTAGAAAATCGAAAATTTCGAAAAGTGTTTCATATTGAGGTAGTTTGGGATGGGGGGCTTTTCCTGAAAATCTTTGTGTCGCATCCTTGGAAGATACTAAGCTTAAATACCAAGTTAGGTATTTAATAACCAAGGATAGTATGTTGGGGACTGATAGTGGGACACCTGCGAATACCAGTTGTATACCTACCGAGTAGAGACCGACTTGTTGGCGACTGGACGCGCCGCATGTAAACAGCCGATAGTAACGCGCTGCGGAACGTGGCTCGACGCAGCAGTATACTATGCTGTATATTACAGTTCTGTTTTATAGGTAATTAATGCCTGGGATGATAGAGCATGCTCTTCAACAAAGATTGTAAAATCTCTTGCTTCAAATGGATTGCATGAAGATTTGCAATTCATACAGAAGAACTTTGTAGATATATCTACGACAATAACACATATTTGGAAACATCGAACATTGAAATGCCTCGAGTTCTGAAAGCTATCGATGAACTTGTGCAAGTAATTAATCAGAGCCCGTGACACTTGTTTTAGACCGTGAAAAAGAAAGTAAAAACAGTGTTTGGAAAAAAAATCTCGGATTTTCAATATGTGTGAAATAAGAAATGTACTATGAGGTGTTGCTATGGAAATAATTGCTGATGGAGTGAGTATCTTACCCAATAGTCGATGATGTATCCTATTTCCGTTTTGCTCCAATCACATCTTGTGATGTGCAGCAAAATTGTTCACAATATAAAGTCTGTTTTTGTGCCAATCGGAGTCGATACATATATGAGACGTTACTAATAAAAACATGGCTTGTTATTTATGGACGCTCTTTAACTGCTGTGGTTCTCAGCGTCCCTTTCTATATTGGGCGTGAAAGACCGCTTAATTTTGCTCAGAGGCCTCTCTATCGGGCTTGAGGTTCTTTTAAGTGCTGTAAATGTAACACGGGACCAACGGCTTTACTTCCCTTCCGAAGGAAGCCATGCTAAGGATGTTTACACCCGAAAAAAACCCATCGTTTTCCGCCGGGTGTGTACCCGCATCCTTGGGTATATGAAGTTAGAATGGTAACCATTACACCACGGAGGGCGACTATGAGTCGTTACGAATGTATGCTGTTGTGCGTTGTAATCTACGTATCTTGGGAGAAATGAAACGGATATTGATACTGATTACTTGTTGTACAACAGCAATTGAATGTATGAAAATATTAAACTTGGTAGTTCCCGTAAATAAGTGGTATTTATGTTAACACCCACCCAACCTCAATTGTCTTCCATTAATAGTGAAAACGTCCCAGTCTACCGCGCAACCACTGACCCATTTTCCTTCATTGGTACCACCTCGCACACACTGAATTGTCAACACATCACAACTATATACCATGCTGCGCTAACTGTGCCGCTATCGGTCCTCAAAATGCTATCCCTAGTAATGAAGTTTTGCCTTTGAGGTATAGTGTCCAAAGACACACGGGCCGTTTTCTAAAAATGTTTTTTTTTTTTTGTTCAGGGATTCTCAAAACATGTACTTCGGTGAAATCTCTTTATCGAATTTTTGGGAGGTATACAATACCTTCTTTATGTACGATGTATATTATACATACGTACTAGAGAAAATAATAATAACTAATAAAAAGTTGTCACGTACTCTTGTGGTCATATAGAGCAGCCGCCACTGGCTCGGAACGTCCGTTTCTGCGGTTAGCAATTATTGTTTTAGCAAGTATGAGAACCGGATCCGGAAAGGGAAAACAGCTACATGTTATTTGCATTTGTTCACAGGAGCTGGGACCGACGTACGCCATGAAGCCCACTTCGTGGTATGCCTCCACTCTGGTGGTCACGTTTCTCTACTTGTATGTACTGGTCATCCAACACGTCCGAGCACAAGATCATCCAGCAAGTTCCAGCATAGCGTTTGATGAGGAGAGAGTAGCGGAAGGTCTCTACGATCCTGGAGCTGTCACGGCTGATGCGGGCCCAAGCCTGTATGAGAAAGCCAGTGCCGAGGCGGCGTCCCAGCGGGAGATAGACACAGAAAAGACCGAACCGAATGATGAAGGAGCATCGCTCAGAGCTGTGGGCAGTGGGTACCGACCCAGTTACTCGTTTGATCCCAGCTATAACAGCTACCATTATGGGGCAAACGATCCTGTACCGGCAGCAGTCATCGACTCGTCATTGGCCTCCTCCAATACTCTTGACTTTGGCTACCATAATTACGAGAAGCTTACCAAATTCCTAAGGATGACGTCATCAAAGTTTCCAAACCTCACAGCGCTGTATTCCATTGGAAAATCTGTTCAAGGTAAGATATTCTGAAGTATTCCAAAGGGCATTATGTTCAACATTGAAGGTAGCTGCAGTGTTCAATGTTGTACACATTGTTGTACACTGCAATGTTCAATGTAACTCTTTTGCAACCTAGTGTTCTGTTTATAGCAAAAAACTTTATTAATTTCTTCCTATATAGTGAAATTATGTTTTACAACATTTTTGTTAAATATAATTAATTTATTAGGTTCAATATATATCCAGGGTAGAGATCATGTGTCAAGCTTCCTTTAAAATGTACTTGTATTCCCTTTATATACTTATTATTTTTATTTAAATAATAAATTTGTGCTATGTTTGAATATTAGAGCTATCAATTGATTAAATTTTGATCATTTAATCAACATTTTTAATCAATTAATCAGTTGATTAATCACATTTTATTTGGATTCATACAGTATAACAGCAACAAAAACACCTGGCATTATATACTTTTATAATTCTCTGTCATAAACAAGAAATATTTATAATGTAAATTGTTTAACTTGTAATTGTATATGGTGGCTTGCAAGGACTAACTAATAACAAATAAGTAAAAAAGCAGTTAAGCTCATATGTTTAATATTCTCCAACATTAACAATTTAATGATACAAAGGTTTGACAGTTACAGTTCCAGGACTTCAGACACGTAGTAAATTTATATGTTCAAAACAAAGGGTAGAGATGTTCAGACCAAGTGATTTTCAACATTTCTTATACAACACAGTTTTCTCTGTCACTCTCTGTCACCTTACCACAATCATATGAACCTTAAATCAGTTCATCCAAAATTTCCTTTCACCGGTTCTTAAACCACATTTGTAATGAAATTCAAAAAACTAAACATGGATAACAACCCCACACAAACTGAGGTTTAAGTTGTTTTTTGTTCCACTTATGGACAGTCTCTTAAAGAGCCTTCTCCATCCCTAGCCTGGCACCTGACTATGTTTGGAAAGGTTCACAACAATAGGCTGTCCAGCATCCTTTCCTATAGTTTGTACATATGCTTCCTTTAATGACCTGTTGCACTAACACTATCTAAGCTAGTAAACCATATAGAAAATAATATTGCAATGTACAGCTTTGTTATTTTTCTTCATCACACTACAATTTTAATCAATTTGATTAATTGATTAAAGCATAGTGATTTGTCAGTCAAAGATTTACATTAGTTATTTAATTGGTTAAATTAATCAATCAAATTAACAATTCTATTGAATGCAACTTATACTAACAAAAAATGTTTAGGTCATCCACCATAATAAAATTATTTGATATAATTGGCAATCTTTTCCCAAAAAGAAACATACATCTTAATGGCAATACATATAATAAAATTCTTCTTCTTCCTCCTAGGATTAGGTGTTATATTCACCTGTTCCAGTTTATATCATTCATCCACCTCTTATTAGGTCTATCCAAATCTCTCTTTCTAATCAGTTGATAATTCCTTTTTTTTTTTTCTGTTATTCTTTTTGTTATCTATGTACTACCATTCTGCTCCTTCCGTTTCACATTCTATTTTCTTCTATCTTATTAACTGAGCATTTTTAAATCTGATCTTATTGTTTCATAAAATTATTCTATAAATAAACATCCCTACCCCTCCCCCCTAAAAAAAAGCTTCTAATACATCTAATACATCTTAATGGTAGTTAATATAACCTTCAACATATACAACTTGGAGCTATGTATGGGTGAAAGGTTAGAATTCATTACTTTTAAGACCACAGAAATTGTTACCAAAGCAGTAAAAGCTCTGTTATAAATTGTATTGAATCTTTCAACATCACATAATGAATGCTACATGTTTGTAAGCTCAGCATTCCAATTGGTCACAAGCATAATGATACAAAGAGCAAACTGAAACACTACTTTTATTATCATCTTCTGAAAAATAAGCTGGATTGAAAAATGTTAATGCAAGGAATTTGTTACAGCATTCTGAACTAAATGGCAGAGCTGTAATCATCATTTGGTTATTTGTTTTTGCATGGTAAAGAGAAATATATGACAAGTCCATTTTAACTTATGTCCATTTGCCTTTCACAAACCAGAATTGTACTGCTCAACTTTTGCTCACTTTATCATAAAGAATTTTTGTTTTAAAATACTGTACTCTAATCCCTTTCATTTTATATAGTAAAATGTACCTTTAAAACCTGAAAATAACTGCATTAAAATGCTCTTGGGTTTGCAATGTTAATTTAATTCTTATTACACTGTTAACTAGAATCTGAAATGTTTACCAGAGTCATTATATTTATCAGTTATAATTTGCAGTATTTTATTTTCATCTAATACTGTGTTAGCTGTCTCTTATATCAATGTAAAGGAGATTTACTGCAAAGGAAAGGGAACTGTTGCGAGGCTTAGTTAGGGGTGGGACTGAAGGATGGAAACTCCTGTTACTAAAAACCAGTAAAAAGTAATGCACATATAATTTACTTTCTAATTGCTGCACCTTAATCCATGAATATAAAATTGATTTGTTAAAAGTATTTCCACTCAGGATTAATTCTTATGTCGCCAACACCTGTGGAGAGGGGTCTAAGTCCAAAAGCTGCATATTTATAAAAGTATTGGTTTGATGCAAATTTGTGCATTAAGGGTATAATACTATTTTAATGTTTATATTTATTACCTTGTTTAATTTTCAAAATTGTTAAGTAAAGCATCTGCTATGTTTCATTCACATGAATTTCTCTACATCTCTGAAACAAATTATTCTTAGAAAGTTTATTCTTCTACCTACTTCATGCTAACTGAGATAAACATTAGCAGAAATAGTCTTATTACTTGCCTCCTAGTAAGTAGAAGGGAAATAGTGGAATAGGCTTAATCTTTTAAAAGGTGGTTGCTAAATGATTGAAATTCATTCTCAGCATGACCAAATTCCTGTATCAGAAAACTTTTAAGTATTCTTAAATTAAAACCAATAACAAGGAATAGCTTGGAAATGGCTGACTCCACAAAGAAATTGTATATGTCAAAATTGTGTGTATTACAAACACATTGTGTGTTTTTTGTGCAGTAACTTTTTGTCTATCTCTTACCATTTACCAGTTATGCAAAAGTCATTCAAAATGAAGAGGATTTCACGGGCAGTAAAATTATTTTCCAAAGAACATATAAATCATTTAGTATCTAATTACTTATAATGTTTAGTTTTTTCTTTATTTTTATGTTTGATTTTATGAATATTAATGCCTTATATTCAACCCAAGATATACATTTTATTTGTCATACATATACATTTATAGTCTTTAATATACAGTATTTTAATCAAAATTGTCAAAGCCATATTTTTGAAAATCAAAACTTTTTCCATGTAAGGGTAGTATGCGGTGGGGAGATTTTCTTGAAATTCTTCGTTTTACATCCTTGGAAGATCTGATTTTAAATATCAAGTTTGGTGCCTAACCAAATATTCATTTTTGAGTTAGCATGTTTACAGAGAGAGAGAGAGACACACAAAACTTTTTATAAAAATGCTTTTTTTGGGTGCAGGGTACCCTAAAACATGTATTTTTAGTGAAATCATGGTATCAAATATCTGGGTGACATATACCATGCACTAAGTAGAGAAAGTAAAAACAAATTAAACCAGCTAGGATCAATTAATATTTTTGGGGTCCATGGGCACAAATATTCCCATTTTAATTAACTTAAATGAACTCAGTTCAACCCCACTATCATCATACAACATTCTTTTTTTAAAATTACAAATAAGATTGATTAATTATAGCATTAATGAGTTAAATGCTCAAAATGAAAGTTTTGATCACTTTTCAATTATCACTCAGATAGTTGACCTAACCCTTGGTGCTGCCAATAAAGTTACTGAAATGTGAAACAACTATTTGTGAGAATTGTTTGAAATTGGTTACTGAAAAATTAGTTTTGGATTTACACCTTATGTATCATCAGCTAGAGCTGACTCTAACTGATGTGCAAGAAATACTCTGTGAAACTTGTTCTAGATAAATACCTAAAATAATGAAACCTCAGAGTATTAAGTTTGACTCATGTTTTAAACTTTAATTTTTTTTTTCTTTTCAAACTTCTGCCTATGGAAGAGAAAGCCGATCTCTTTCATAAAAAAAATTACATATCAATCTGTGACATCAATGTGACAGTAAGTTTCTTCTCAAACTTTTTTTTGTTATTTTTATTTTTTGTTTGTTTTTGTTTTGGTGTCTCAATGCACTCAACTTTCTTGGTGATTTTGAAAAGAAATTAGCTAATCCTGAGTGTGTAATAAAGTTCTAATTTTTTTTATACATCTGACTAGTTGTGGCAGTACAGGTTTAACACATAAGTATAGCAGGGCACAGGGGACCAAAGGGTATTTTTGTTTTAAGTTGTGTCTGTGTGCCTGGAAGGCTCTTGTATTACTTATTACTACTGGAGCACTATTGTAGGTTTGGCATACAGTTTCCAGCTCATAAACTAATTCTTAATGCACGTGCACAGTGTAGCCCTATTATTGTTAGCTGGCCTGGATTTTCTGCTTGACTGAGCTGGATCTGGCAGCCTATACAGGTAACTTGACTATCTCAGCTCGTAGCACACAGAAATATATTGTGCATGTATGGAGTAGTAAGGAGAGAATTGAGATGGCCTGCTCCAAATGCATCTTACTCCAGGTCCCACTACACAGTATTTGCATTACAACTATTGAAAAGTTCAAAAACTCAGAATATAACAAAATTGAAAATATGAAACACCATGATCCATTTCTGATTCCCTATATTCTGTGGAATATATTCCACTTGGCACAGCATTTTCATTAGGAATATATGATTTTCAATAAAAGACTTATAGGGATAGCAATATTCATATAGAAAATATCATATTTCTAAATTCTTAAAAGGATCAGATTCTGCCTTCATATATGTTACAAATGGCTGATGTTGAGAATAGAGAAGGCTTTGTTTGTTTATAGTTCCTTTGTTTTAAAACAACTGAAAACACATCAGTACATTATTTGATTTGCCACATACTTAATATTAAGTTTACATTTATTATACAATGGCCTTTCTGGAACGTTTAAAGCAACAGCCCTTTTCTTTTAGCATTTTCTGTTTATCCTTTTTCTGCTTTAAAACAATCACTAGCTTTGTGCCAACCATTACAAAAAACTGTAATGTCGTTTTGCTACATTTATTGTAGTTAAGAGCTCCATAGCTGTGACACTTTCTATAATTTGCATACCTAATATACAATCCTTCTTGTCATTTAATGTAAAGTCTTTCATTGCTAAGTTAATACTCTGTCCTGATTCTACCTCTAATTTTAAAAATGACATATAATGTCCTAATTTATCCTTGGAGTTCACCTGAATGATTAAACTTGGGACTTCTCTGCCATGCACTAAGAAAACCCTCATGCATACAAGACTCAACCAAGGGATAAAGCATTGCAGCACAGTTTTCAGAAGTAAGCTCAAGAGTTTCAAGTGCTGGGGTGTTTTACTCCAAATTATACTGTAAAATAGTTAAGGAAATTGTGTGGAGTGAACCATTAAGAATGCAGGTTTTTAATTGCACACTATTGTTGCATGGTTGACATAGGAGCATTTTGTTTACAGCTTTTGTATTTATTACAGTTAGTTATCATGGAACGTTTTACAATGGAACAGCAAATATTGATTGTGAAAACACATTACAAAACTTATGCAGAAACTGTGCAGAAGCTTCAAACAGCTCTTTCATCATAATACACTTAATGGTTCAACAGTTCATGGACTAATGACAAAATTTGAGACAACAGGTTTAATTGCAGACATCAAAACACCAGTGCACTCTCGTTCCAGCCGATCCAATGAGAACATCACAATTGTATGCATAGTGATGCCATGAGTCCACAAAAATCAATTTGTCGTCATTCACAATGATTGGGCATTGGTGAAAAGTTGGATGGATTTTGGGGAGTCAAAATGACAATTTTGTAAAGAGAATAATCTTCTCTGACGAGGCATATTTACATTTAAACAGCTACGTTAACAAGCTCCATCTGGGGGTCAGAAAATCCTTTCAAAAACCCATTCAAAGATTATTATCCAGATATAGTAACGGTTTGGTGTGGATTTTGGGATGTGGGGTCATCAGACCTTACTACTTTGAAGATGAGAATTGAAATGCCATGACAGTGAATGGACAATGCTACCAGTAAATGGTTGAAACATTTTTATGGTTGTACCTTAATGATGTAAATACTGAGCAATTATAGTGGTGCTACCAGCTACATTTCACTCAAAATGACAGACTTGTTGAGGAATAAATTTCCATCCTAAGTACTTTCATGCAACAGCGATCAGAACAGCAAGGTCTTGTGACCTAACACCCTGAGACTTTTTCCTTTGGGATACTTAAAATCACAAACTATTAGAAATAAGCCTCAACAGTACCACAACTGAAGGAAGAAATTGGATATGTCATTGTCCAAATCAAGAAGCAGATCTGTCTGAAGATGATAACAAATTTCATTCATAGAGTTACAACATTCAGAACAAGTCATGAACGACATATACTAGATTAATTTTTCATAGTAATGTTTTCATATGTAATTGCAACTTGTATCCTTTGTAATGATGTTGAAATATATTGTATTTCATGAAACTAGAGTATTTATACAGCAGTTAAAAACCAGCATTTTAAATGGTTCACTCTATAATTGCTGAACTATTGACCTTACTTCAAACCAGTTTCAATACTTCCCTTATATACATTTCTACTAAGAGATCTCTTTCAAACTGAAATGAAGCCTGGGCATAATTTTCACTTGGTAGGAAGCTCTCGATGATCTCTCATATCTGTGTACCCTTATAGTGCCCTGAGTTAGGTACACAAATTACAGATTAATAGTTTGTGTAGCTATTTGGCTTTAGAAATGCTTGCTTAACAAATTAATTTTCTCAAAAAGTGAGACCATATTTCATTATTGAGTCAATAATTTATAGTCAGAAATGTATTAATTGCGTTATATGCAGATATAGGTTTAGATATTATATAATCATTGTAAACCTTTCAGTGCAGGTGTAAATGTCTATATGTAAACCAGGAGATAGAATATTGTTGATTAATTATAGTACCTACACTTAGCACTTCCCATCTATAATTAGGATTTAAAAGCAGTTTATTTGCTCTTCATTGTGGACAAACGTTGATTTAATTTAAAGCATAATTATTTTTGATTAACATCTAATAACACATTTATGTCACCTGTAAACAATTAATACGGTACATTCATGAAGTGAATCACCAGTATTGCAATAAAATTAACTACATCAGGTGTAATTAATATTACTGCACTAATTTTAGCTGCCAATATTGGTAATTATATATTGTGCAAACAAGGTTCTGCAACATGGGGGATAGCTATATGAGGGTGGGGAAAGGGAGACAGATGGTAGAACAATGATAACAATGGGACTTGAATTAAGCTAACATATTGAGAAAGGTTAAATAATTTATTGCTTGCACATGTTTGGTTTATAAAGGTGGGGGAATTGCAATATTTCCATTAACCCTGGCCAATGTCATTCTGATTGTGGGGTTACTAACACAAAGCCTTACCTTAAGAGATATGTCATGGTGTGTCTGGGCGAAGTGAGAGATGAAGTCGAAGAGGTTGAGCCCAGAGTGAGGGCCCGAGTCATACTAACCCAGCAGAGGTTCCCCGATGGTCAAGGCCTGGTTGTTGGGACTGCAGACCCTTAAATAAGTTTAGCGGCATCCCAGAAGGGCTTGGAGAACCAAGAGTGGGTAGTCTTAGCCAGTCAGCATCAAATGTTTTCTAGAATATCCAGTGTGACGTCAAAGAGCAAGAGTTTCTCATGACAATGCGCAAATGTGCATGTAGCCCAGTGGAAGTTGTTGTCATTAAAAATCCACTGGGCATACCATCAGAAGAAGCTAATCACTTCCATCCTGTTACTTAATCAGCACATAGCAAAGCTGGTATCCCTCTAAGAATATGTAAGAATGAAATCCCAATTAATTCAGATTAATTAATTCCTAATTAATAAGATATTGCTAAAACAACAAAAGTTAAACTCTCGTCAATGACACATGTGACAATATGCTGGTGAGTCTTACAGATAGTGATGTAAGAATGAATAGGACATGTATGTACTAAGGTATTCACAGCCGGCATTCATTTGAAGTGAAATTTCTTCTAAGCTTGTAGATTTCTACACCTTTTCGTTAAAACCTGCTTAATAATAGGTACTTTCAGCTAAATGGAATGGAACACTCATTGTGTTATATCTGTGCTTCCTGTCCTATTCATTATTACTCACTGTCTATAAGGCTTGCCAACATGTATAATTACCGATATGGGCAGCTAAAATTGGTGCACTGAGTATTGATTACACTTAATGTTTCCTTGTAATTTATTTCAATACTGGTGAGACACTTTGCAAATTTAGTACTAATTATAACCTTAATGAAAGAAAAATCATTTATACAAATTAGAAGAGCACATGGGAATCAGCAGCCATTAACAATAACCAAAATATAGACAGCTCAATTTTTCCAGTAATATGCACCTAAGCACTATAGCTGAAAATTTGGTGCACAAATTCATTAAACATAATTTACAAACTGTATATCAGAATTAAACTAAACCACCACATTATTGTAATCATTTTTTTTTCTTTCTTTGTTTAGTTTTTTTATGTAACAACGCACAAACTATACATTTTTATTTCAGGTCGTGATCTCTGGGTAATGGTCGTTTCAGCATCACCATATGAGCACATGATTGGTAAACCAGATGTGAAATATGTTGCAAACATGCATGGAAATGAAGCTGTAGGAAGGGAACTTATGCTTCACCTAATAAATGTAAGCTTTACTATGATTACGATATAATGCCTTGGCATAAATCAACATTTAAAGAGTTTCATTCTCATTATTAAATGGAATATAAGTTTACTGCATAAATCAAAGTTATTAACCTATTATCTAATATGTTTATATACTGTTCAAACTAACACAATCATTCATATTAAAACTCATCTTCTAAAAGCAATTATATCAAGTTATTGTTGTATCTAAAGAAAATAAAAAAGAAGGTATAATAATTTATATTAAATACAATTATGTTTCTGATAACAGGCTAAACAATATAGATGCATACTTCCAAATTGCACATTTGGTGTCCATATCCCTTTAATTTTTCCTCCATTTATATACCACTTTTAACTCTTAGATCTTTTTCTTATGGAACAATTGCTCATGGCAATGGTGCTAGTCATTGACTGTTTGGGTTAATCTTTGTTTCTTCAAATTTACACATACAATTACAAGCTCTTTCATACTTCAGACACGAGGGAAGATGGGGAATAATCCTGGCCAAAGAAAAATTCCCATCCTCCAGCCAGTAAAAGGATCCAGAACCTCTGGAGCACAGAGGCATCAATTTCACTTTTGTTTAGGGAATTATTTGTTTGTTTGTTTTAACAATATCTTATTACAGCAAATCATTAACTTGCAGATGAACCTGATTTTTCTGGATATGCTAGTCTGGAATTACAAACTATTTTAATTTATATCAAATTTTCTCCTGAAAAAATGGTGTACCATCTTCGATCATATTTAATATATCTAGTTTTACATCTCAAATTCTCAGCTATTCTCAAGATAGGCATTATTTTTATGTGAAATATAATTTTATATAGTTCAAATACTATAATATCAATTTTCATTCATGTTTTGTGCAGTACCAATATGTTCAACATAGAAAGCTCCAGCAGATTTTCTTATTGGAGCAGCCCTGCAAAAAAGAAAAAAAGTAGTCAGTAATTGGTGTCAAAAGCTTATACATATACTGTTGGTAAACATTTTTAAATCTGCATTTATATTAATAGATTGCCACAACATTACTGCAAAGTAGATCAAATGTATTTTTTTAACATTTTTTCTTTCAATTATTTATGCTTAATAAGAAACATCAATCATAGATTAGAAACCAAACAATACAGTGTTATTCAACATATAAAAAACTTTTTAGGGAGTGAAGAAAGTTATGGAGAGATAACCCTTTGAGAGCTGTTCATAAATGTTCATAAATTCATTTAACATCTTAAGTACCTAAATATTCAAAGCAGAGCTGTCATACATGTTCCTTGTTATCTTAAGGAAATAAATTCTTAAAAAAAATAATAACATTTCAGTACCTGGTGACAAGCTATAGCACTGACCCGTACATCAAGTGGCTTCTTGATAACACTAGGATCCATATCCTCCCATCCATGAATCCAGATGGTTTTGAGGTGGCAAGGGAGGGGCAGTGTGATGGAGGACAGGGCAGGTGAGAATTCCTCTAAGCTTCTCAGAAGTAACATTTGTAAACTTAATATCTATAACAATTAAAAGAAATAAAATTTAAAATGCTTTTCAGATTTTACATAAATAAATGTTTTGTTCAAAAATGCTACATATAAATAAACTATGATTATATACTATAAGTAACATAAATCATAATGTAAATTGTAATGATTAAAATATAAAAATACTTACACTACTGGTTAAAAGTTTTTTGACACTTAGTATAGGTTAATATATTTGTATACATAATGTGGTTATATCATCAAAGAATATGATAAAAGGCGCTATGATGAGGAATTATCAAAGTGGGCATGATTTCATTTATATAAACATCCTGCATATGTATTAGTGACTGTTTATGTCACTATAATAGGCAAGATAAATAGTGTAGGATTGATAGAGGGCCTCATTTACTCACAAACTTCTTTACAGCTTACACAGTTTCTTACTGTAGTCTTATGTAATACAAGTGATTTATTGTTATTAGAATAGTGTTAGCAATATGACTAAGGTATGATCACCTAGCTACAATCAATATTGGATAAATATTCACTATAATAATTTGGAATATTGTACTACTGCTTATTCTTTGAATTCTGATTCAAACAGATGTGTTTACACTATTTATATAAATTATTGCCAAAAATTATTTTACGAAATGGGACGAGGATCATCCCTCAGTTTGGAACAACATTCTGTCATTAATATCCTCTATGGTGAAGTGTGCAGTATATGCCAAATTTCAGAATAACTAAAAAGTTTACAGCCTACTCTTAGCTATACAATTCTCAGATAAAATTCTGATCCTAATGTGGACAGGAATCTAAGTGGCAAACCAGAGGGAAAGATCAGTCAGTAAATCTGATTTTAATGCCAGTCATAGCAATGAAATCTCTCTCAACACTGTGAAGCGTCAATCAATGTCAGTTAATTTATGGGGTAGGGTAGCAGTAAGGAAACACTTTTTAGATCTGTAAACAAACAGAAGAGGCTGGCATGGGCAAAAGAACACAAAAACTGGATCACTGAAGACTGGAAACAGCTTGTTTGTACAGACAAATCCAAATTTGAGGTTTTAGGGCAACGATGCAGTGTATGTTCATTGTTCTCCTGCTGAGGTGCATCCTGACTGCATAACACCAACCATGAAACATGGTGGAGGTTCTGTAATGGTTTAGGGATGTTTTTCATTCAGTGGAGTAGGCCAACTCTACAAAATTGAAGGAAACATGTATAAACATATCTACCACCCATTTTGATTAGATATGCTCCTCCATCAAGAACGTGTCTTATTGGTCCAAGATTTCTCATGCAGCAGGACAATGATCGAAAAGTCATTTCCATACTGTATAAGAACTACTTACATAAGAAACAAGAATAAGAGAGTTGGAGGTAATAGAATGGCCCCCATAATCACCTGATCTAAACCCTGTGGGAGGAACTTGATAGAAGTTTGAAAAGAATGCCCTATATCTATAAACAGGGCATCCCTCAGATATCCTGGACAGAATTGCAAAACTCTTGTGTGTGAAAAACTTCTTAGTAGAATACCCAGAATTGTAAAGAAAGTCTGTAAAGGATACACTTTTTGATGAAAAAAAATTGGGACAGAAATTTTTCTTTCATGATAAAATTAATGCAATTCAATATTTATTTCTATAAAATATATGTTTAAACATATAACATAATATATGTGGTATAAAAATAATTATTTCATTAAATTTAGTTCATTCTTTTTAATTATTACTTAATTTTCTCAAAAACAGCTTGGTGTCTAAAAACCTTTGATCGCTGTATATATTAAGCAAAAGTTGAACATTTTTTTTAAAAAAAATTTAATTAAGGAAAGCTTACATATGTTTTTCCATAAGAAAACTGCTGCATTGTGTTTAGGCAAAGAATATTGATTTAATTTCTTAAAATAGTTCATAACATTTTAAAAAGCTGCTACCAAGGGAATTATTTAAATAGGCTTTTCTTTAAAGGGGAGATTTTAATATACATACCTACTATTTCATAGTATGTTCCCATTTTAATAATCCAATACTTCATTACTAAAAGAATAAAAAATTCTTCATCTGCTTTCCAAGAGTTCAATATCCAAAGTTAAGGAATTATGAAATAAACTTAATCTAACATTGCACAAAATTGCTTAAAAGTACAATGATATTGCAACTATGCCTTAAGTTTATTAAACATATGATTAACATTTCAGAGCATGGTGATGATTGCACCAAGTTCTGCAGTTGTGTTAGTTTTATTTTTGTACTCATTACAGTTCCATAATGGAATAGACAAATTGCAACATTTTTAATCCCTCCATGAAGCAAATACACTGCTAAAAAGATTAGAGGAACAATATTTTGTTCCAGTGTTGTAGCAGTGGTGGCACTGGTGGTGGCGGCAGCAGTGGTGACCATGCAATAATTATTCTCTTGAATAAATAACATTTATTTAATAATAGCATAAATCATGTTTACTTCTCTTGACAAGCTTTGAGTATTGTAGGCAGAAATAAAGTAGAATGTACAAAACAAGAATGGGTGCTCCTTCCACTGAATTACAATAACAACAAAAGAAAATCTTTTAGTATTATGTATGGTTCTCACGACCATGAATGAGTGTTGCACACCTTTGAAGCATGCCTCTGATCAATCTTTGCACATTTCTTTGTGGAATGTTGTCCCATTCTTGGGTAAAGACCTCTGCAAGCTCTTGAAGAATCTGACTTTTTAAAATTGCATTGTAGCATATCCCATAAATGTTCACTGGATTAAGGTAGCACCAGCTGTATGGACTCTAGCATTGTCTTGCTGCATTCACTCTGGGGTTCCATTCCAAATGCAGGGCCATAACATGTTCAGGACGGTACATATTCAGTAGTGTATCTGTCAGTATTTAGTCACTCTCTTATACCACTAGATCAGTTATACCAACTATGGTGATTCCACCCTACACCATTACTGTCCAGCACCAAATCAGTCAATTTCTTGGACTGTAGCATCATTATAACCAGGGTTAGGATTTTTAGGTGCTCACCTTTTTCCTAGGGTAAATTAAAGCTATTTGGAAAGATATGACAGTGTGAAATTTTATTTCTAGTTGCAAAAAGAGGCATTTTTTCACACACCTCTTTTTTGGGAGCTTTATCCCTTTTTTCTCCACCATGCCCATAATCCCCTTTTTTCTATTAAGTTTCGTTACAATTTATTAAGATTTCTAATCAATATAAAATATTTAACTTTCAATTAATGTCTCCTCTGCCTGCTATGTACGTGTGAATAGTAAGCCTACCTCTTCCAGTAATCACTGCGCAGGAGTTCAAAGTACATCTACAACAATGGAAAATAATTGTGTGTTTGACAAAACCTTTACCGCTATAAAGTAGCCAGCAATAATGCAATCGGCAATGAGTGACTCTATGCCATCAGAATCAGTAGGCAGCCATTCATGACTGTGAGTTTGTTACTGTGAGAGACATTGTCTGTTCCCATGGAGGCTGGTCACACAGAGATGGCAGTAACTGCACCCGCGTAGTTCCGAGAATTGAGACGGTTCTGCTCCAAGCTACTAGAAATTGCTGAGACTACAATTCCAGCATGAGTGAGAACATTCTGGTAATTGTCACAGTGTTATAAGAGAGTGTGGACAAGAGCGAGGTGTGTGACAGTCGCATTGAGTTAGCAAGTGAACTCGTGTTAGCTCATTGTTACATTACTAAACGAGTCTACTACTAGATTTTACCATGCCAAGTGTCCACCTGATCTATTGTTCTGGCTCAGGAATTCAAACAAGATTTCATAGGCACTAATGGAACTGTTATGCAATGTACTATTTGCGATTTAAGAATTTTGCTAGATGAAAAACTCCAGCGAGATCGCATCAAACAACATATTTCTAGCTCTAAGCATCAAATCAATAAGACTCTTCCAGAAAATTAATCACGGCAACAGCATCTATTACGAAATGCATTTCTTCAAAAAGCCAAAATTTGAAGGAATTAAGCATTAATTTGTGTGCAGCTCTTACACAAGCATGAATTCCACTCCTTAAGGTGAATAATCCAGTCTTCAAGGGATTTCTTGAAAAATGTATTAAAAAAGAATTCAGTGCTTGATGAGAGTACTTTAAAAAAAAAACTACATGGAGCCTGTTTACCAAGAAACCATACTAAGAATCAAGGAGAAAGCGTGTGATTGCAATGTGGGAATCATTGTGGATGAAACTATAGACTAAATAGAACAATATGTTTTGAACATTTCAGTTTTTGCCTTAGCAGGGTAGAAAGTTAAGCACATGTTGTTTAAAATGTATGAGCTGCAGAAAGCCAATGCCAGTACAGTAATGCAATAAAAAACTCTGGCCTACTGATATCAAGATTGAAGAAGTTATTCTTGTGGTTATAGACCAGTGTTTTAGCTGTTAATCAATTGAAATCTGTATTTCCTAGATTGAAGCCTGTGACATGCTTCACAGGGTTTGTACACCCATAAGGAACAAATACGACATCGTAAACCAATTCATTTCTGCCCTGAAAAAGATTCTACTGAAAGCTCCGAATCATGTAGTTGCCTACAGAGAAACCATTGGTCTGTCCCTTCCAAATTTTCCGATGATTACTCGCTGGGGATCTTGGTTTGAGTATGCTGCTATGTTATGTGAGAATTTTGACAAAATTAGAGAATTTGTGCTTTCTTTGGATCCAGCCAACGCTGGTGCAATTTCCAAAGTGCCACAACTTCTGTTACCAGAGAAAATGCATAATAATTTGCAGGAAGAACTACATTGTGACCATAGCTACGAGTATTTGACTGCAGCTATTAAACAATTAGAAGAACAAGGTCTGGAAAAGGAAAAGCAATGGGATATTTTTACTTCCATGAGGGAGCAGCTTTGCCAAAGACAAACTTAAGTCTAGTCTTCAGAAGAATACAGACATTGAGAAATTCACCACATTTGTAGAGTTACCATTCTGAGTGAATACAAAGTTTGCTTCATTGGTTTCTGTTTCTGTTGAAAGAAGCTTTAGCATCTTCAAAGGCATTCTATCTGCTAATAGAAACAGACTTACTTTTAAAATTGTAGAGATGCTTAATGTTTTGAAGTACAACAGCTTCAAGTTTTTTCCTTCTTTTGATGAGTGATAGTATGATGTACTTAATTGTAATTCAATACTCTAGAATAGAGGGAAGAGAAATCATTGAAAAATGGAAATGGCGTGTTATTTATGGACGCTCTTTAACTGCTATGGTTCTCAGCATCCCATTCTATACTGAGCATGAAACACCACTTAATTTTGCTCAGAGGCCTCTCTATCAGGCTTGAGGTTCTTTTATGTGCCATAAATCTACGACATGGGACCCACGGCTTTACTTCCCTTCTGAAGGAAGCCATGCTAAGGATTTTTACACCCGAAAAAAATCCATCGTCCTCCGCCGGGTTTGAACCCGTGACCTTGGGTATGTGAAGTTGGCATGGTAACCATTACACCACGGAGGACGACAGAAATCATTGAATTAGTTGAATAAACCAGCATCCTTTTTTCCCTTTTTGTATCTTATTTGATTACCTTTTCCCTTCCTTTTTTCATCTGAAATTTTCAACTAAAAATCCTAAACCGGATCATAACTCTCACTACAACAATGATATGCAAATGTCGATCTATGTATTAGCTGAAAGTGAGATTCGTCAGTAAACAGAACTTTGTGCTAATGACAAATTTGCCAGTTCCTATGTTCCTGACCAAACCTCAATCAATCTGTCTTATGATGATGTTGCAATTGAGGACCTTTTAAGGTCTTCATGATCTTAAACCCATCTCTCTAAGTGTGACTTGTTTTGTTTGATCACTTGTACCAAATGCTGCTCTCAGGTGGTCTCTAGCAGTGGCAGTGTGTTGCCAAAGAGCACAATTGACCATGTATTGGTCATCTCTAGTCAATGTTTTACAATTTTGACCCTGGACTGCTATTCTTGTACAGGTGCCACTTTTGTTGGAAGGAATGAGTAAACTGTTTGGGGAATAAAGATGAAAATTCACAAATGGGTCATAGACATGAGAATTCATGGGAAGCTAACTAAAGTGTGATTCTAACAATTTTCTAACTGCCTAAAGATCAGTAGTTATTTTACTGACTGGAATGAATATATTTTTTCATTAAACACCAATTTAAACTCCAATTTTACTCTTAATAGTATTTCATTGATAGCATTTCAACTATTTCATATAGTAAAAGTTATTTATTTACTTATTTATTTAAGTACATGTTCATTATTTCTTTGTGCCTTTGTTTCTTTGCTTATGTATTAAATGCTGCTAGACAAAAATAATACAATCAGTAAATGGGAAATAAACATGCAAGGAAATTTAACTTAAAATTACATTAAATATGGTGTACTTTGTGACAGTGAGGCACACTAATAATTTAGATTAGCTACTATATCATTTTGCAACACTACATTAATTGTTGTATTTAAGACAAAGAGAAAACATGTTTCCGAAGTTACTTTTTCTATCATCAGTTCCTGGTCCACTGCCAACATTAGTTTCCTATCTGTAGGGCATGCCAGCTTCTAGAAACTGGATATTGCTTTTTGGGGTTAATGTCTATCCAATTTTGTGAGCAAACATTCTGCATCCACCTCAATTAATTTTAAGGATTTGGAGGGAAAAAAAGGTTCTACTTACATACTTTTATACAAGTAATGGTATAAATCTCTTCTACATTATCATCTTTACTCTGAAAGATTCACAAAGATTCTATGGGAAATATCTATGAGAAAAGAAATAACTCAGAAAGAAATAACAGCATATTATATGTTCATATGATTTCCTCTACCACAACATATATTTAATTGCTTTTGAAAGATTTAAAATTAAGCAAGACATGCTTATTAGAGGACTCTTAGCATGAACTTGTATTTCTCCCGAATATTTCTAAAACAGTTACAAAACATTAATTGATTTAGATTCTGCACTTTATCTCTACATCTTTCCTTTAATTAGTTTTGGTGTATATTTTAAGGTTTCCTTTCAATTCAAAATTATACCAAATTATATAAAATAAAGGGGTCCTTCACATGCCATTCACAAGAATAAAATTCATAATTTAAGTTCAGTTAGTTATCAAAAATGTTTAAGCATGTGTAATAATTGAAACATTTTTTGTAAAATGTTATATATTTTTTCCATTTAAGGATAGTTTGGAGTGGGAAGATTTTGGTGAAAATCTTCAAATCACATCCTTCAAAATGCTGAACTTATACAAAGTTTGGTATTATTCAACTTTTCATTTTTGAGAATGCCATTCACAGTCACTACCCAACAATTTTATGTAAAGATTTTACTGAAAATACATGTTTTGGGATCCCTGAAAAAAGAATTTTTAGAATTTGTGTGGCTTCTCTACTTCCTCTATTTACATAAATGTAGGTAATTAGCAGCGAAAGTAAAAAAGAGTAGAATTTGTCCACTAAAATAACACTTCTAGTCTCAATAGCTTTTGCTAGGATTATCATTATGTTGGTGAGTAAAATTTGGGATTCTTTGGCATAAGAACATTTGGATAGTTATAGACATCTTAATAGCAGAAAATATTGATTAAAACCGCAATTGATCCATGTGAGCATGAGTATAAATTTTGTTCAATAAAATAGTACAGTGATATTTAATTTGTTGCAAATAAAGGACAATTAATTTTTGTAACTAATGTTAAGCTGTGGTGTGAAAACCAAATTCTATGCTCTCTTAAGACATGTCTAGGCCTACAAGGTAGCAACAAACAATCATATTGTTTTATACATATCTGTTTGTAAACATTTTTAACAACTTACAGCAGAAAAGTAAATTTCTATTCATATTATTAATACTTACAATAAAAATAAGTTTATTCCGTGCATAGCTAAATTGCCTTAAGCTTTAGATAAAAAAAATCCAGGGAGAAATGGTGGATACCTACTTGTAGTGCAGCCTATGGGAAATATTTAAATGCATTGGCCACAAACACAAATAGAATGATAAAAGAGCACTTTCCTGTCCATATTGATTACAATCCAAAGTTTCATCTCAATACATTGCACAAATCCTAGATTGCATTGTATTTCAATTTTAAAGTCCACTCATTGATTTATTTTCAAACTAATTAAATTAAACTTCATGTTTCCAATAAGTAAGTTTATAATTGAATTATAATTATGAACTTTATGCCTTACACTTCAATAAGAATAAAATAGCATAACAAAAAGGTGTCTAATATAAAAATAATAACAAGACCAATAAACAAGGAAAAATTAAAGAAGAAAATGTAGAGCTCAAAGAATGGAGTAAGAATGAATTCTTTCTATGTATCCTACTATCATTCCTTTCTGTAATATTTTGCAACTAGTGTTTTGATAGTGCTTAGAAGATTAATTTTAGCATAAGTAACATATTTTGCTGAGAAACCAGGAGAGTCCATCTCCAACCAAACACATGTTTTCTTCAAGAAAACCAAATTAATGTAGTGAAGACAACACAGAAAGTTAGAGATTATCATACTTCTTTATGACAACTGCACTCAGCATTTAATTTTTTTTGAATTACAGATACAATGCTAGAGGTTTTGACCTTAATAGAAACTTTCCGGACTATTTCAAACAGAATAATAAAAGAGGGCAACCTGAAACAGATGCTGTGAAGGAATGGATTTCAAAGATCCAATTTGTTCTTTCTGGAGGACTTCATGGAGGTGCTTTGGTAGCGAGTTATCCTTTTGATAATACTCCAAATTCCAGTAAGTAGATAATAAAAATATTTATTTGGAATATCTTATATTTAAGGCTTAGTAATTCAGGTTTAATTGAATCATATTAACTTTTACTCAGTTTTAAATTACCTCAAAAATACACATATAACAGGCATCACCAATTCACTTGATTTTGAGCCACACAAGCATGCAATATATAAACACATGACAGCAGTGGATAGTCTACCTGTCACTGCAATGTGTCAGTTTATAATATCAGGAAACAATCCACTACGCATGCCGTTGACTCCTATGTTTATGCCTGCTTAGGAGGAATCCTTCTTATTTATAGAAAGTGATGAAATAAGTGTTTAGTTTGTAGCAAAATTCTGCATTCAGAAAATTCAATTTTCATGCCATTATGCAACCCATGCAAGTGATTATAAGAATTACTAAGGCGAAGAATGTTTTTTTCTAAGTATGTCAAATACCAATTAATTACTAAGATGCCTATTCATATTCAGTGCTATAAATGTGAAAGATTTTTGTTACAAATTAATTCTCATATTATAAGTGTTAGCATTATAATGAGATTACAATAGTATTGATCAGTTTAGGAAGTTTTAGGTATGTTAATATTATAATAATAAAAGTGTCATTATTGTTTGCAATAGCAATTATGACTACTAAACCTATGAAAATATGTATAAGTTCATATCAGAAATATAAATACTAATGTAACAGGACAATTTTTACCAATCATGAATTTACAATAGGTATATTAACCTATGAGAGGTGGATTATGTGTTCCAAATACAAAATATTGCATACCAATACTCCACTGAAGGATTTGTCTGTTCCTGATTTCCACGCAATTGGTCATCCAGTGTACATAGGCCATTCATAGAAGCACTGAGCAAAGTTGTTCTCTTTGCTTTACTGAATGAGTAACCAGTTTGTGATGCCTGTTATAAAGCATTTTTGAATAATCAACAAATTGTAAGTTAAAGTAACCAGATTTAAATTGTCATTTTAAAAAACACCATAAATGAAAAACTAAAGGCAACTAACCAATAAATAATAAATCAGAGGAAGTAAATGAGTTTATAAACCTGAAGCTATCTAATTCAGGATTAACTGAAACTTCTCCTATCCTTATCATGTTCCTTTAAATTAGTTTAAAAAAAAAATTCACTCTTCTATCTTTCTTCTTTATTTTGGTAAGGTTTCCTTGAATGTAAAACCTTTCACCTATAGAATAACAGCACACAAAAAGTGGTATATCTTTTCACTTAAAATATTTATTCAACTCTTATTCTTCATTTTCTTGCTGAAACAAAAGGAATGTGCAGATCATCACCACTCTGTGCCGGTAAGTTTTGCATTTAGTAAATACTGGTCAGATTTTTGCAAATTTATCATTAAGATATTTCAATATTGTATAGTTTTTGTATTGTTTTAAACATTTTTACCATAAGTTACATTGTTAGTTTGATACAGCATATTATAAATCTTGAAATTGTTAAAACTAAGCATATAATCTGCGAAATTGATAGTCTTTTGGTGTATTTAGAAACATTTTAATATTAAAGATGAGCATAATTATTTAAACCTTTGTAATTAAAATTGGAACTCAGTTGTTTCACTTACTCTTATGTCACATAGAGTAAGAAGCCTACATGGCAGTTAAATAATTTTTAAAATTCACATTCCACACATTACTAAACAAGTTCTGTGCAGCAACCAAGAAATAGATATAAACAATGAATTGTTAATCAAGTGAACTACCCTCTAGAACTCAGGATCGGCTTGTGAGGAATGAATTGAACAAAAATTGGCAAAGCTCTACCCTCCCAAAATAACCAAATTCAGTCAAAAATTTAATTTAAAAATCTTTCAAAACATTGGATTGCTTTATATAATCCATGCAGGGAAATATTTCCATCCGTTAATACAAACTCTGTGTTATTAACTTTTAAATCCGAATTTTGAGGAGTGAATTAAGAAATAATGGCAAAGTTCGAGCCTCCCAAAATAATCAAATTCAATCAAAAATTTGATTTAGAAAATCTTTCAAAACATTGGATTGCTTTATATAATCCATACAGGGAAATATATTCATCCATTAACACAAACTCTGTGTTATAAACTTTTAAATCTATCTCCAGATATCTATACCAGATTCATCATGCCAAATATCAAAACAAGCATGACACCAGCTTTACCAGACAACTTACAGTTGAAAATGGAAGCAAAGGCTTCTGAAATGTGTAACTTGTAATACAAGAGTAACTGTAGCAAGTATGTCCCAAATTCAAATCCAAGCATTTATTTTTGTTATCTAGAATATAAAAAAAAATTCTAATGGTTACATTCACATGAGTTTCTCTCCTATTTTGCAACAAACCATTCTTAAAAGGCTTATTCTTCTATCATCATACTAACAAATATAAGCATTAGAGAAATTATGGTACTGCATATTTTCTCATGGATACAATGGAAATAAGGGAATAACTTGACTACAGCTTTAGTCAAATCTTTTTAGAGCTTGTTGCTATGTTATGACTTTAAAATTCTATTCTTCTTGAATGACCAGAATAAAAAAAAAAGGAAAACAAATGACAATTTCTCATTTGAGAAAGTGTACTGGAAAGTATACACCAAATACAAGGAATACCTAAGAAATGCATTTGACATAAATTGTGTGTTTTAACAAGATCTACATACCTAAGAAATGTATTTGATATAAATTGTGTGTTTTAACAAGATCTACATTTTTTTTGTAGAGTAAGATTTTGTCTATCTCTTATGAACACACTTATGTAAAAGTCCCAGTCAAGGATTATTCCTAGAAAATCTGAGATTCACAGTTTATTTCTTATATAAATACTAGGGCCACTTTTATTTTCCCAACCTCCAATGAAACTCAACAGAATGTTATGTAAAATGTCTATAAGCCTTTATCTTTAGTGATGCTTTGGTTTGATTCACTATTTGTAGGATATTTTGTTCTAACATTTAAGAATTTTTCATTTTTCCTTACATTTGACTGTTATTAAGTTTAATTTCAAGAAAGTAATAAAGAGTTTTGCTTTTTTGTTCTGTTGGCCCAGTCTTCCAGAGCTATTCATCAACACCTTCACTAACCCCTGATGATGATGTATTCAAGCATTTAGCATTAACATATGCTAACAACCATCCAGTAATGAGCCGTGGAAAGGCCTGTAAAGCTGGTACGCCATCTTTTAAACAGGGTATAACAAATGGAGCTGCATGGTATCCTCTTACAGGTATGCAAATTTCAGATTTTCAAATAAAAATAAATCAATGTGAGAACATATTAGGTTGAAGTCTTGCAAATGTACAAAGAAACTTATAACAGTGATGTGATTAAAGTGTACCCAAAACTGGTCCCAGTAAATAATTACTAAGTGATGTTTGTGTTACAAAAACTGACTCAAATTCTTTTGATTTATCATATTAGGTGTTTAATTTTTAGGATAAAATCTGATGTGTTACATTCACATGACTTTCTCCACCTTCTGTACAAACTATTCTTACAAAAGTTAAATTAACTTTGGTTAACTTAACAATATTTTAAATTAACAATAATTGGCCATAATAGTCCAACAATAATACAATGAAGCCCAGGACTTGAAGTACTTACAACATTATAAGTCACCATTGGGGTATGTCATCTCAAAATAATTTGAGAGTACCTTGTGGTTTACCGGGAAATATATGAGTCAGTTGAAGAATTTAATGCTATACCGGCATGTTGCTATGGTAGCTCAGTGGTTGAGCAACCAACTAGAGACTGGGAGAACTGAGGTTCAAATCCCTGCTATGGCATTGAATTTTTCAGTCTGACTCTACTTACCCAACTCCTGTCCTACACATGGCTTGTGTGAAAAAACAATTAAATTAACAATATTCTTACAAAAGCTTATTCTTCTATCTACTTCATGATAATCAAGATGAACATATGTAGAATGGTCTTATTACTTGGTTCCTTAGAAGTAGATGGAAAATAAGGGAATACACTAGGCTAAAGCGATGGCCAGATCTTTCAAAAACTGGTTACTATGTGATTGAAATTTGATTCTTTTTGCATGGCCAGGAGCAAAACAAAAGAAGCAAGAATGAGAAATTCCCATTTGAGAAAATGTTAAGTATTTTAAAATTGAAATCAATAACAAGAAATGTCTCAAAAATGGTTAACTCTAACAAAAAAGAAAGAAAAAGTATGTGTATATGAGGGGCATACTGAAAGTCACGAGCAACCCATTGTAAAAATTTAAATTTCAACAATGTAAGGAAACAAATTGCAAGATCGTAATCTACAGACTTTAAGCCACATGTTGACATATTGTGACGTCATTAGCTTCTATCACGTGACCACAGACGGTGTTTGAAAAATGGCTGACATTGATGTTTCGTTTCGACAACGTGCTGTCATTGAATTCCTTGTGAAAGAAGGAAAATCTGCTCCTGAAATTCATCTCAGACTTCAACGTGCATATGGAGGTGTCTGCATGGGTGCCAGCAGTGTTAGAAGATGGGTGAAACATTTCAAAGATGGAAACACGAGTCTGCAAAATGCGCCTCGTAGCGGGCGTCCTCGAACTGCCTCTACAGAACGCAACAAAGAAAGAGTTGATGAGCTCATTACAGGAGATAGGCGTTTCACTGTGAATGAAATTGCTGCGCAACTTGGAATAGGACATAGTGCAGTGCAAGAAATGATCCACAGCTTGGGTTATCGAAAGGTCTGTGCCTGTTGGGTCCCCCGTTAATTGACTGAAGACCACAAACTTCAGAGAAGAACCATTGCACAAAACCTTCTTCAGAGATTTCATAATGAAGGTGATGAATTTTTGACGTGTATTGTGACTGGAGATGAGAGCTGGTTCCATCACTATGAGCCAGAAATGAAACGTCAGAGTATGGAATGGCACCACTTGAACTCACCATCGAAGAAGAAAGCGAAGACAGTACAGTCTGTAGGAAAAGTTATGGGAAGTGTCTTTTGGGATGCACAAGGTTGCATTCTGGTTGACTTTCTTGAACCTGGACAAATCATAAATTCTGCCCGCTACATCAAGACACTTCTGAAGCTCCGTCGGGCTTTGCGTGATAAACGCCCTGGAAAGAGGATCATCCTTCAACAGGATAATGTGCGTCTGCACACTGCCCGTGCCACTATGGAGAAGATCAGGGCATTAGGGTGGGAAACTCTTCCACATCCTCCCTACAGTCCCGACTTGGCACCCTCCGACTACCATCTTTTCGGTTCTGTGAAGGAGCAGATGCGTGGCCAACGCTACGAGATGCTGGAGGATATTCGGAAAGCAGTGCATCAGGGTCTGCGGGCAGCTGGAATGGAGTTCTATCACAAGGGCATTTTCAAACTTGTAGAACGATGGGAAAAAGGTGTGCAAAACAATGGAGACTATGTCGAAAAGTGAAAGAAAGTCTGTAGATTATGATGATGTATTTGGTTTGGCTTAAAAATAAATATTAAGATTGTAAAACAGTGTTGCTCATGACTTTCAGTATGCCCCTCGTATAGTGGATTAAACTTTTGTTTTAAAATATAAATATTGTGCCTACAGAAATACAATACATAACAAACAAAAAAGAAAATTGCAATTAATAAGAATGCACATAAAATTAAAACTGCAGTTTTTGACACTTCAGTCTCTCCTTAAGATAATCACACATAATGTTCCCTTTCTCATAAATTTTCTGCTCAACATTTTGAAAAAGTGATATGGAGCTCAGTTAATAAGTCATAAGAAAAGGTCAATTAAACAAATCCAAAAAATTGTAATAAAAAAGGTGAGAGATTAAAACCTATATAAAACATATAAATTATTTAACAATAGTGTATAACATATGCGTCAGAATTGAATATCATAAAATGCTTTCAGCAATATCAAAATTTTTGTTTTGTTTTAGGTGGTATGCAAGATTTCAATTACGTATGGTATGGGTGCATGGAAGTGACATTGGAACTTTCATGTTGCAAATATCCACCGGCTTCAGAACTGCCAAAATTCTGGGAGGAAAACAGAATGGTAAGCATGTTGATAATTTAATGAAGGAAGCTTGAGATAGCGAAGCAAGGAACAAAATGCAAAAATGAGTCAACATTGTGACACAAATTGCTTGTTTAAAAATACAGGACATGTTTCAAAAGTTTTCCCTTCCATCTTCAGTTGTGATTCAACTGATACTATTGTTGTTGTTGTTGTTGTTGTTGTTGTTGCTGTTGCTGTTGCTGTTGCTGTCAACATCATCCTCACATGTGCAGTTACTAGATTGACATAATACCCTTTGGGATGCAGATTTTAAATCCTAGGTATAACACCATTATTCGCGCAGCATCATCAGAAATTAGGAGCTGCAATAGGCAGCTGCAAAAGTCAACATTCTGGCTGGCTGATGCATAATGTGACCACATCTCTTCCCTGTATCAGTTGAATGGTCATTCACCTCTGTCATGTGTAAGTGGGTATGAGGCAGCAGTTGGCCCAGCCCCAAACACTATAGCACCATGGAATTATTATTATTATTATTATTATTATTATTATTATTATTATTATTATTATTATTATTATTATTATTATTATTATTATTATTATTATTGCTATGTATTCTATTTATTTGAGATTTTGTATTCTGTGGTATCTGTCCTTTTATGGTGCCCTTAATACATTTCTGAGCATTTGTTATGGAGTGCAAGGATAATAATTATTGTGCTTGAAGAAGACTTGGTGGAATTTGAATGGAAAAATATTTGTCAAATTACTACTGATTCTACTTCTTCTTCCTCTAACATGTACAGTGATGGTTTTTGGTATTCTTATGTATTTTTTTATCTTTCTGTTTACCATTTGTGGTTTAAAACCATCCTTGATTGCCAATAATAATTTTCTATTATTTTTTTTTATATTCTCTTTTATTGAGAGAGATGTTAATTAGACAGTGTACAAGGGCATTCAAAATGGTATTTGGTTTGATTTCAAGATGAAGCTATTGTTCTTGTTGTGGAGAGAAAAAAAATATTATATCCTTCTTTTCTTGGATATCAAGATAAAAAGAAACAAATAACAGACTGCATTGGTATAAAAATCACACCAACATGCATTTTCAATAGCATATATTCAAGTGATCCCAGGGTCCATGGAGCTTAAAGTTACTTGACATTTATTTTCTCAGAATAAGAGAAAACCCCAAATAAAACCTAATCCAGGTATCCACCCTATGCAAGATTTGATATACTGTACAGACATTTCATAGCTCTTGTGATAATTTTGACCTTGGTGGAATGTCTCCCCAATTCTAACTGAGCTAACCCATTTGGTGATGCTATTGGTAGATGTAATACATATTTACAAAAATATCTATTAATTCTATCAACCTCTCTTCAAGCCTCATCTATCTTCCATACCTCTGCCCCATATAGCATTTTTTTTTTTTTTTTTTTTTTTTTTTTTTTTTTTTTTTTTTTTTTTTTTTTTTTTTTTTTTTTTTTTTTTTTTTTTTTTTTTGCTTTATTTGTATAGCCCCCTTTAACATCAATGGTCATATCGGGGGCTTTCACTTGTGAAACTGTAGGTTCAGAACATTAGGTTAAACTTTATATTACTCTCACATTCTCATGCACATTCATACTTCCAGACTCTATGGGGGATAGGGAATAATTCCGGTTAAAGAAAAATTCCCCGCCCCAGCCGGGAATCGAACCCGGGACCTCCGTGTGAGAAGTCAGCTCGCTGATCACTCGACCACGGAGGCAGTCCATATAGGTTTTGTTTTCCACTTCAACCATACAAATTCTTTCGCCATTTAATATGTATGTTTTCTTATGCATGCCCTTATAAAACTCATGGCCATTTTTTCTTTTGCTATACACGTCATTTTTTGCTCACTCCAGCTTCCATTTGAACTTAGTTTGATCCCCAATTAATCAAATCTCCTTACAACCTCTAATTCTCTTACATTAATCTACCATTTCTCATCCTTACATAATCTGGACCCATTTTTAAAAAACATGATCTTGGTTTTGTTTTTGTTTACTTTCAGCCCCCATTTTTTACAAAAATTATTTACCATCTCAATTGCCTTCCTCTACCCTCCACACGATATGGACCCAACCACCAAGTCATCCTCAAACAGTAATCCTGGGATTATTTTAATTGTTGATAACTGGTGAGTGTATATTTTACCTTTGGATCTCCTCTAGAATATCATCAATATAAAGGTTAAATAGCATTGAACTAAGCACTTAATCAGCAACTGTTGAAGATGCATAGTTAACCCCACAAAACATGATTACCAAGGTAAAACATATGTAGGTATGTGTGAAAGTTCCTATTTCTCTGTTGAATTAGAACAAGTCATGCTTTTCCATTACTGGCTTCCAACAATAGTTTTAATCCATTCACATACTCTGATGGGTTTGCCCATCAATGCTTAACTTGTACATTCTGTACAATGACAGGTATTTCCATCATCAGCTTTTCAACAATTTTATGCATGCTGCATTATCGATTGGACTGATTACATCATTTGTTTTTGTCCTACCGAGAGATGTTTCTGACTGAAAATTCTGTCATGGTTGTTTGTATTGAATCAGCAAAAGAAAGCTCTGAGTGAAACATTTCTCCTAGAAGCTACTAAACTTCTGCCACTTCATGAGTGGTAGAGCTGTAAAATAGCAGATCTGTACGGATTAGAAAATGCAAGGCTTTTGCAATTATTTATTGAAGATAGTGATGTGCCTTCAGATGATATGTTTATTGGTGAATCATAAGAATCTGAAAATAGTAAGAAAGAGGAGAATGAAAAGCATATTGAGGAAACATGAAAAAGGAAAAGCCTATAATACCAGCTTTACCAGACATTAGTGTTAGTGTCTGCCTCATAAAACTTACAAACCTGCAAGGGATGTGATATGTAATGCTCCATTTCAAACACGGTGTGCTCATCTGTAGGTGAAATAAATCTTTCAACAGCTAGACATCTTGATGAAAAACTAAAATAGACATATTTTGTTAGCGAATACTTGACAAGAGTAATTTTTGCTGAAAATAATGGTGTTTCCGGGTACAAATTGTTCAATAAAAATGGTACATCAATGGGTTAAATGGTAGGGCATATCAGGTAATGAATGCAAAGTAAATGAAAGTGCAAATTATCTCAGAATTTCCAGAACTTCTTGACATTTATCTCAGGTACTTATAAAAATTCTTGAATAAAAGTCTGAAACAAATAGCTTGATCCAACTAGGATTCAAACCTGTGCTCACAGCATGAAAGTGAGAACACCACCCCTGCATTACCATGCTGACTGCTTTAGTAACAACAAATTTTGTATACAATTTCATAAATACAAAATGAATTGGTTGTCAAAATACTGGAAAAAAATTGTGATTGTCAATTAATCAACAAGTAGTTCATTAACAACCTGTGTTCCTGAGTACATATAGTTGGGAAAAATAGTCACTTCTCAACAAACCATATACAAAGAACTGAAAAGAAGAATTGCCATAGCAAGGAACTTATCCATTAATAAGAACCTAAAATGCAAGCTATAATTTGAAGCACTCAAATCCTGCATTTTACCAACCTTACTCTGCGGATGCCAGGCATAGAACTTGACTGAAGCCCAAAAGAAAAATCTCCAAGTGTACCGAAGGAAGGTGGAGTGGAAGAACCTAGGAATATCCCTCCTAGACCTGAGTAACAACCTGAAAGTGGAAATGGGAATGCCACCTCATATGACTGCAAAATAGCAGATGTGGAGCAAGAGACACTGGAAGAGACCAACCACTTAATGCACTCACTGGCACATTCAAGAATTCTGTAGGGATGCAATGGTCCACGACAGTAAGGAGCCAAAGTGAATGGAAGGAACTGGTTTACAGCCAGCAATTAATGTATACAGTGTAGCAACAAATAATGGTCCACCTCAGTAGTATGGGGGTAGCATGTCTGCCTTACATACAAGAGGTCATGAGTTTGAATCTCGCTTAGGATGAGTTACCCAAATAAGGTTTTTTCCCTTACTGTGATAAGACAAATGTTGAGTAATTTTAAGCTTGTTGGACTCTGAGATCATTTCACCGATTTCATTCATTACCTGATATGACTAATCAGGTTAAAGGACGTTAAGTTAAATAAGATAAAAATAGTCAATAGTGTTCAAGAAAATAAGTGGCCAAAACTAGATGTCCCAATCCTGAAAGAACTATTTTAATAGAACTCAAATGGGCACAGATTAAGATTTTGTTAATTAACACCCTTTAATATCCTTATAATTTAGGAATTAAATAGATAAGCCAGAAATTGAAATTAATGTGGATTAGCTTGCCACTTGAATTACTTTTGCTGTATAAAAACTCTTGTTTTTGCATAAATATGCATAAATATATTTAATCTGTTTTAAATGTGATGTGTCCAATAACATATATATGTTTCAAAGGATGAATAAATAAATAAATAAATAATTAGGAGGCTATTGCACTTCATGGGATCTAGTCAGCTATGCATATTTTAAAATTACACCTTGCATTTGCCCATTAAGTAATACCAGTGCATTAGCCTTGCCTTTTAGCCAAGTTTTGATGAAAACACAAGTTTGGCAATTTTGGCACTTGTTGAAAGTAGAAGCTTCAATTATTTTGCACTAGTGAAGTTTATATTGCACTTGTTGCTTGTTCCTTGAGCCTGATACTTAAGGACAGAAAATTGTATGTCTTGTGAGCTGTGCTGCTCACATGTAATTATATTATATTTAATAAATGGGAGCTGGAAAACAGATTAAAGAGAAATCTGAGAGCATATAAAGCACAAAAAATGAAAATGTAACTTTTCCTCAGGAGTAACCCTTTTTTCATAATAAAGGAAATGAATTTATCTTGTATGTTTTGGTAGCCCCTCAGAAAAAAATGACAAAGGAAAACAGTTCTATCAGGAAATATGCAAACCATGTGTGTATTTTAAAATAGAATGTTTTGTTAAATTGTCTTATCTTCCTGTTGCTTGTATTGATCTCTGAAATATACATTTTTCAAGTAGAAACGTAAACTCTGTAATAATGTTTGTATCTAACTGTTGCAAGAACTAAATCAGAGAACACAAATTTACTTGAAATTATATTTTTATTCCAGTCTCTGGTGAAGTTTTTGGCTGAGGCTCACAGAGGAGTTCACGGATTTGTCATGGATGAGAATGGCAACCCTGTTGAGAAGGCTTCTCTCAAAATAAAATCTCGTGATGTTGGATTTCAGACAACTAAATATGGAGAATTTTGGAGAGTTCTTTTGCCTGGAATTTTCAAGCTTGAGGTAGGGATGCCTTGCATTAGTATATTTTAGTAACCACAGTCTTTAGTATAAATGTCTGTGTGAGAAGAAAAGAAAGAGAAAGCATGTCAGCATTTAAATCCATTGTTGTAGCTAAAATTAAGCATGCTTCAGAATAAATATGGAAAACAAATAAAATCACAAGAATTTCTATTTCTAGGTATTTTGTTTATTGTTGAGTCAATTACCTGATGTTGCTCTCGTGGTGTAGTGCTAGCCTCTAAACCCAAGATTGTAAGTTCTCAGAGCCAGACTTTGGTTTCCGCACACAATTTTCCCCAAACAATATAAGCAGCCATTATACCCGGCCATTATGAGTTAAAATTAGTTTTAGATGAAAGTTATAATTCAGAAAAAAATTAATTATTTGAAATAAAATACAAGGATCTTACTTGTAAATTATAACAATTTCCTTCATACTTTCCTCATAGAGAAAGCATTGATGACATCAATCGAAGTCGATCTGACAAAGCACATCAGACTCAATGTAAAGAATTGGTGTTCACTTTCACTTGGCATGTTGTTGAATGAAGAAAATGTTTAACTCTCTTGATCACTGAAAATGATCTCTCTGCCAAACAATTTGCTATAAGTGTACATAGAAATATATGTTGCACTACACTAACATTAGAATAAACATACAAGGGGCCTTTCTTATGGAGTGTTTTGAATAGAGACAGCAATGACATTTCTTTATTTAAATTGTCCTCACTCATATAGCATCAAAGGTGAATGCATGCACTGTCGAATTCATCCTCTATATTGTCCGAGTGAGTTGCTCTTAAAGTTTGAGCCCATTCAAAATTTTGTTTTGAGTCTAACTCATAGAGTTAGAAAATCAAAATTAGCAAACAATCCTTCATACTTATTACATCTATGTTTCAGTTCTTGACACAGCCTATCATTAATAAACTTTATTGTCTCTGCCAGAAAACGCAAAATTTTCTCTGTGCTCACTATGTTATAAATTACGTCTACGTTTCCTGGTGCTGTTGCAATTATATGTATCTTCACCACACAGGTTCATAGCTTTTTCCTCATAAAGATCAAACCTTATCTCTTTTGTATTCAATATATGTTACTAATGAATTTTAAAGATTGAAGACAGCTTCTAATTCAGCCTCAACAGATTGTAACATTTTACTTACACTGTTAAATCTATCTAATATATCATCCCACAATAATGCAGTAAAACATATCTCCAAATTTTGGAGTGAATCCCGAAGTCCTGCAGCTTCAGAACGAGTAAGTGGTTTCTCTCTGTTTTCATCAGATATTGCAGTTAGAGCTCATTGGATCTAACCTTGAAAAATACAAACTACAACAAACTGACTAGGCTGACTATCTTGTTTGTGAAAGACTTTTCAACATTATAGAGTTTGGTTTCAGATGAGTAAATGAAAGTTTCCACCTGTTTGTAGACACTGAGAAAAATTTATGTAGCTCCTGAATAACACCAAAGAAGTTTACCGCAGACATACAACATCACACAGTAGGAGAACCAATAAGATTGAGGGAACGAATGAGCTGAGATGGAACATATGAGGATTGGCTGATAAGTCCCAGGCCTCTGAATGAAAACAGCATTTAAAATTATTTTTGCTTTATTTCTCAACATAATCTCCAGAAAGGCTGTCATATCGGTGTTCTAATTTAATTACACCATCTCTGTAGTGTGATTTATCCTCAAAATAGCTGTTTATTACATCAATGACCTCCTCGTTGCTGTGAAATCTTCATCCTCTGAGACATTTTTTGAGGCTTGGGAACAGGTGGTAGTCACTGGGTGCTAGATCTGGCGAATAGGTTGGATGTTCAAGCAATTCAAACTTTAATTCGCACATTTTTCCCATCGCAATGACTGCACAATGGGCCGGAGCCATGTTATGATGAAACAAGATATTTTTTTTGCCTAATGAGATCTTTTTCTTTTCATCTCATCACTTAAACATTGCATTAAGCTTGCGTAGTAGTCACCAGGAATACTTATACTCTTTTCCAAATACACAATAAAATAATTCCCTATGCATCCCAGAAAACACTCGCCATAGCCTTGTTAGTTGAAAAATTGATTTTGTCTTTTTTGGAGTTGGTTCATTTGGTGCAATCCACTGTTCTGACTATGATTTACTTTCTGGAGTGTAGTGATGTATCCAAGTTTCAGCCATGGTAATAAATAAGCTGTCTCAAAAAGTCACTGGTAGTTTTACTAGAGCTCCACATTCTTAATAGAAACAGTTTTTTTGTGCAACTTTTGATCAGGTCAACAAACATGGCACCCATCTTGCACAGACCTTGTGAAAGCCCAAAACATTACTTAAAATATTACCTGCACATTCTTTTGATATGTTTACATCCTCTGCTATCTCAAAAAAACTTTAATCTGCAGTCTTCCAGTACTAAATGATGAAATTTTTCAACGATCTCTGGAATTGTCACTTCTACAGGCGTCCAGAGCAAGGCTCATCACTAGAGCTTGTATGTCCCATTTTAAACTGTGCAACCCACCTTTTAATCATTGAATATAAAGGGCAGAGTCTTTCATTATATTGCCCATTTCCTCCTTGATTTATTTAAGCGTTAAGCTTTTCAAATGGAAGTATTTAATCACTGCTCATTTTTCCAAATCCTCCATTTTCGTGAAAACTCTAAAGTTGTCTTGTTTAAAATGCTGTCATTTGAAAACTAAACAAGTTATTGACCTGTAACTAAGGATACATGCTAGTCTAGAGTTAAACTATATGATACTACCATCTAATTGGCCTAGTGGTGCCATATCTGTGTGAGGCCCAAGACTTATCAGCCGATCCTAGTGTACAGAAAGGGTATTTAAATCTTTAATTTGTACTTGAAGACCTGAGTATGTGCCTGACATTTTACTAGTGTTATCATAGGACTGAGCATGGCAATTTTTAATAGCAAGACCAAGCAATGAGGTGCATCCAGAAAGTAAGTCCTGATGACCGATAAAGAGAACAATAACATCACTATCTAAGAAATATTTATTGGTATAATTAAATAGACTCACTGGCTACTTTACAACATAGTCACCACCATTGTTAAGGCATTTATCGTAATGGTGCACCATTAAATTTATGCCCAAGTCATAGGATTCTGCCGCCAATGTCGGCAGCCACGAAATCACTTCATTCTGCACCTCAGCGCCACTGTGAAAACGTTTTCCTGTCAGAAAACACTTCATGAGATGGAAGAAATGAAAATCACTTGGAGCAAGGTCGGGGCTGTAGAATGGATGTTCAAAGACCTCCCATCCAAACATATTCAACACATTTCATGTGGCGTTGGCTGCATGGGGTTTTGCATTGTCATGTGCAAGCATAATGCCTCTTGTCAACATTCCATGTCTCTTGTTCTGGATTGTCCACCCGAGTTTACGCAATGTCTGGCAATATCGATCAGCATTTATGGTCTCCCCTCATGGTAAAAAGTTTGTGAATATTGGTTCTTCCTTCCGTGAATTGCCTGCACCATAGTCTTACTGTCACACATAATGTCCTGTCCATACACGTGACACAATTGACGATGGATCTCTGCTGGAGATTGCTTTTAAGCATGCAAAAATCGGATGACTGCACAAACTTTGCATGTGGTGGGAGACAATATCGGAGCAGCCATTTTCTCCTTCCACAGAGCGGTAACCACTGCTATCACAAAACTAAAACTTTACTACAATGTCCTCTCTTCTCCTGTGCATGCGCCTTCCTATCTGACTGGTGGTGCCATCTCTGGATGCAATCGGGACTTACTTTCTAGATGCACCCCATAATTCAAAATGTTGCTAGGCTTTCAGACTTATGACCACAGTTAGGCAGAAATTTCGAAACTTTTCTACTGGTGAGCCACATTCAGTTATATCAAATGATGAATACTAATTGATCTGTATGTGCAATGTCAGAAGTTGAATCTAAAATTATAGAAAAGCTACTTAGCTGCTTTGATTTCATTTACTATAAAATTTACTACCTCCAGAGACATTATTTTAATGAACTTTGTGATGACAAATGCATGTTGTGCTACTTCCTTTTGTTCCACATCTCTTTATATGCTCGGCAGGAAATGGGTTGAACTGGCAATTAATTTTAATGGTATGATAATTTCCACTATTGTTAGAACCAGACTTTTCATCTGTGCCTCTAAATGGCAAACCACACATAGAGAGGGACTTTACTGTTGCTCTATACACAATGTGCACTCAAAATTTTTGTTGATATTTTGTGTTACGCCATGACATAGATCTAGTCTTGTGTTGCATCGTTTATAACCCATTTAGCGGGATTATTACATGGTTTAACAAATTCACTATCTTCATATCCTCTTGAGTCACACTACTAGTACTTTCCAAATGTACTTCCATCTAAGATCTAATTCCCATTTTCTCAAGTTTGGTGAACAATCTGTGGTGATTTAAAACATCAAATGCCTTAGATGTCAAAAAATATTCCACATGTATATTTTTTCTCATCTAAATTCTTTAACATATTATTAACAAAAGTAAAAAGGGCTGTCTCCATAGATCTGAATCCATGCTGCATATCAGATAGTATGCAATTTTGCTCAAGAAGGTTAAACTATCTTCTATAGTATATTTTTTCAAGCACCTTACCGAAACCAAATAGTAAGGAAGTTATCTATAATTTTAGATTTTTCTAATCTAGCCCTGTATATGTAGAGGTTTTACTGTTGTAATCTACAGTGCACATGGGAATTTTGCTTATTCCAAAGATGTACTGCATATGTCAGTGAGAAAAGCAGCTGTCGCTCTTCGTGGGTTCAAACCCAGCAGAGGACAATAGATTTTTTCGGGCAGAAAAATCCTTAGCATGGCTTCATTTGAAAAGGAACTAGAGCCGTCAGTCCCATGTTGTAGATTTATGGCACATAAAAGAACCTCAAGCCTGAGAAAAGAGGCCTCTGAGCAAAATTAAACCGTATTTCATGCCCAATATAGAATGGGACACAAAACCACAGCAGTTAAAGAGCGTCCATAAATAAAACTTCATTTCATTTCATTTCATTTTGCAGCTATAAAATGAGCAGATGTTTTGATGACAGCATCAGGGATGTTATCAATAGTTAAAGAAAATTTTGTTTTGAGTGCACTTTAAAAATTTCAATTTTGCATTCTGATCTTAAATACATAGTCTTAAATACATGAATTTTCTGCCTATTCTGTAACAAACTATTCTTATTCTTCTATTTCAAGCTAATCAAGATAACCATAGCAGAAATACTCATTAACTTAATTCCTTATAACTAGAAGAGAAATAAGGGAATACATTAAACTAAAGCAATAGTCAAATCTTTTAAAAGCTGGCCACTCTGAGGAACAATTGAAATTTGGTTCTCTTTACAGGGTCATGAGTAAAACAAAAGAGATATGAAATGAAGGATGACTTCCTGTTTGAGAAAAGTTAAGTAGTTTAAAGTTGAAGCCAATAGCGAGGAATATCTCAGAAACAGTAACTCTGCAAAAAAAAAAAAAATATATATATATGTAAGTATACAATGAGATCTACATATTTTGTAGAGTAAGTTTTTGTCTTTTTATATGGTTTACCAATTATACAAGTGTCATCCAGAATGAAGGGATCTTCATAGGCTATTCCCAGAAAATTCAAGATATACATTTTGTTTGTCATAAAAATATCTTAAACATGGTATTTTAACCCAAATCATGAGAAAATTAAAAATGTTTAAAAATGTTCCATGTAAAGGGTAGTTGGGAGTAGGGGGATTTTCCTGAAAATCTTTGCGTCATATCCTTGGAAGATACTAAACTGAAATACCAAGTGTGATATTTAACTGAGTTTTCGTTTTTGGATTCAGGTGGTCACAAAACATATTTTTTCCAGTGAAATCTTGGCACTGAATTTTTGGGTGGAATAAAATACCTTCTCTATTTACTATGTGCCTTGTACATATATGGTTGAGAAAATAAAAAGTGAATTGTTTTGTGTGATTAATTGAATCAATTTTAACTTTTAACTGTATACTTCTTTACCAAAATGATTTCACTGGCACTGCTCCTGTAACCAACAAAATAATGTTTAGGACAAGAATAAATAAAATAAATGGTTTACTTATAGGTTTATGCTGATGGATACGTTCCAAGAGAGATAGACTTCATGGTGGTTGAACAGCATCCTACTCTTCTTAATGTTACTCTGCATCCTGCCAAGGTAGGTCATGGTCATCATAATCAGACATGGTTCCGTCGACGTCTAAGGCCATTGCCTGCACAGTCATTATGGAAAGGAACCTCGGTCCCTGTTGGGACTGCAGTTGTTAGTGGTGATGGTGATCACAGTGCTTCTGACCTAAATAATGGTATTGCAGTAATTGGTGGTGGAGGTGATCGGGGAGAAATAGGACATAGTGATGGGGAATTTGAACAGGGGCAGGATGAAGGGCGTTACTCAGGCAGAGTGCCCGTTGAGCCATACACATACTACAGTCCAGGAAGGCATGATATTACAGATATTCCTTATGGTTACAAAAATGATGATGCTCTGCATATCAGAGTGGCTCATGATACTTTAGAAGACTGGAGGAGAGCAAGAAGTGGAGCTACAGCTTTCTCTGCTCAGATCTTGTACTTTTCTGCATCCTTGCTCTCTTTCCAAGCCTTCTTATAGAATCTGCTATATAGCCACTTGTTAATGTAGTACTCAGGGTATGGACTCAACACCAAATATGAGACTGTATAATATGTATGCATTTTTATTACTAAGCATTTCCTACAAAAGCTCCCAGTACCAAAACCTCTTTAAATGTGAAAATGTACATATTTTATCAAAGGATATCCCAGGCAAAACTGTATATAATTTTAAACAATAACTAATGTATTCAAAACCACAGATGTTACAAACAGGTAGTATGTTGTTGATATTAGGCTGCACTTTACAGGTACCAGTTTTATATTTAATTATTAGTAATTAGAGCAGTTGATTTAATCAATTAATCAAACTAATTGACTGATTAATCTAAATATCTGATTAACCAACCAATATGCTTTAATCGATTAATCGAACTGATTTAAGACTGTGTTGTGGTGAAAGAAATACAACTTACTGCATGGTAAAAAACCTGTGTGTTGCATATTATTTTCCATTTGTTTTACTTAGCTCTAAAGTAAGCGGATGTTCATGTCTTTCTTTCTTTCTTTCTTTCTTTCTGAACATTATATATAACCATTAGCTACTTTACAAACTATAGGAAAGGAAATACCAGACAGTCTATCGTTTGCAAACCTTTACAAAAAGCAGTTGGTGATAATGGCTAGGGGTGGGGAAGGTTCTTCAAGGGACTATTATTACAAATTTAAAGATAATATATGAATAAACAGATACTAATTCCTAGAAATGCGCATGCAACAAATGACAACTTAATCTCAGTTCGTGTGTGGTTGTTATTCAAATTAGTTTTTATGAAATTCATTGCAAATATGACTTATGAACAGATGCAAGGAAAATTCCTTGTGACAGAGTGTTCAGTGATGCTGTAAATATTGTTACTAAGAGAAAGGCTGCCCTTAGTTCTGAACATGTAAATATATAACATGTCTGAAGTCCTGGAGCAAAGAGGTGTGAAGGTAACAATGTAAGTGACGTAGTGCTAAAAAACCAACTCAACAAATTAATAAAACATATAATTTGACCGTCACTGTCACTAAATTCCTCCAAACATCAATCAAGGAACTATCAATTTCACATTTTCAAACTTTTGTGCCATTAAATTGTTAGTGTTGAAAAATATTTAAAATACAAACTTAACATTTTATTACTTGCTAACCACCAAAAACAATTATAAGTTAAACAACTTATATTATAAACATTTCTTATTTATAACATATGAAATTACTTGCTTACTTTCTCTTCATAGATTAGCTTTAGCCTGTTCCAACCTCACAAGTCACTCCAGCTCTTCATAGATCATCCAATATGATGAACTCAAACTTTGGAATTCTATTCATTCATCCATTCTTAGGACATGGTTTTTCCAATTTATTTTATTTTGCATATATATTTAGCTGTCTTATTTCTTATGTTTTCTATCTATTAGGGGGTACTCTTTCACTGATCTAAGGAACCTCATTTCAGATGACTGCATTTTGTTTTAGTAATTTGTTTTATTCACCCAAGTCTTGCTTCTATACATGAATATTGACAGCCTTGTCTCACAGAATTTAAGTTGAGTCTCTTCTCGCACTTTACCTTTCAGAATTTGTTGAAGTGTTCTGAAATCTATGGAATTATATATTTTTATATACATTAAATAAAGCCAAGTATTTTTCTTGCAATTATACTGTGTAAACACAATTAAATTCTCTTACCTAATATACATATATAAAATTCAATTAATTGATTAATCAATTAAAGGCATTTGGTTAACCAATCAAAATTTGTAATCAATCAATAGCTTTATTAGTAAGTAATATATATAATAGTAGCAGATCTCCTTAGGCTAAACTATGACAAAAAGTGATGAGTGGTTTTATTACACACAAATTTTTGTACAGTAGCTTTGCTCTTCTTTTCCCTTTCTTTTTCCATTATTTGATTAACAAATGGAATTACCACAGAATATTTGTGATGAACTTCAGCTATTGTTTTTATATTTATATATCTAACTTTAAATAACCTGAATAGAGTTATATGCTGAGTGGAGTAAATAAACAGGAATTCAGTTTGGATTGTCTCTACACTCTTTACAGTAAAATTATAAGTTTTAATTTTTACCGTACTAAATACATTGAGCATGACTGACTAACATTAGAAATAACATAACAATACCATATTCGGTATTTAGAAGAAAAGAACATGGTTACATTTAAGACTGTGTTGCTAGCTTAAGCCTTCTATTTTAAGTTTTGCTAATATAATGTGCATTCTTTCTTATTAAAGGATGTGCCCAAGTGAATAATGTACTCAAATCCAACTGAATCTCCTTACAAAAGTATATTTAACAAAAAAGAAGCATATAGAGGTGAATTAGCTGACCTTAACTTTTTTGTTAATTTATTCAACTTGCTAAGTGACACATTGCTTTAATTTCATTATGGATTCGAATCTCACAATGCATACGCCCCACATTGGGCATGAGATTTTATATTTCTCAATTTTATTCTCTCCTACATGCCTTATTAGATTAAAATTGGAAAGGTAGAATCACTATAAAATACTCACTGCCATACCCAGAACTTGTTCCGTGAATTTTTGGTTTACTTTTATAACATTGCTCTGAAAAACTGAGTCTCCATGACAACTTGATGGCACAATATTAAATTCCTCAGCTGGCTCATATTTTCCAATAAAACAAAAGCATTCTCAATTTCTTTTTCAGATAACATACCCCAATGGAAAGTTACATCTTATGTTATCTCAAAAAGTTGGAAATGCCTTGTGACTTAGCAAGAATAATGTGAGTCAGTTGACAAATGCTGTTTTGTTGTCATTCTGCCACAGTATCTCTGTTGGTCAGAGCAGTAGCATGTTAAGAGAAATATCTGGTTCAAATCCAGTCTATGGCATTGAATTTTTCAGTCTGATTCTACCTTTGAAATTCTATATTTCTGCAACAGATTAAAAAAAAAAAAAAAAAAAAATTAAAAAACATAAAAATTATATAAAAGCTACAAAAAATTTTAAAGTTAAGATTTTTTTAATTTCAGTTGAAAGTAGTAAAAATGATATTCTTGTGGAGAAAAAAAATAAAATTACATTAAAACCTAAGCAAATATGATCTTACAGCATCAAAAAGATACTGTACAATAAATTAATAGTTATGTGACAAGGGGGATCCAGAAGGAGGATGCATGGGGTAAGTATCTCCTTCTTACCAAACAAAACATTAACTAAAAATTCTTGCATTACATTCACATGACTTTCTCCATCTATTCTAAAACAAATTGTTTTCCTTTTTAATTTTATTTATTAACATCACTTTAACTGCTTGGTCATATTGTGACAGCTCTCTTCATAATATTCGTTGATCTGTTCATGGTGGACAGTAGCCTTCATGGTCTTTTCACCATATCTATACCACTTTCGCTTTGCGCCAAGCAGGCAGTGCAAGAGCGCCATTCAGTCTTGCTGCTTTTCCACCATCCGACTCAGACAGTATACATCAGACTTCATAGTCTCATGTACTACTTTGTTCTGTGACAAAATGGTATTAAATATCCACTTTCGTATTATTTCCCTTGGCGACTGTGGGAAACCAAGATAATACCACAGCTCTCTTTTCTCAAGTAGAATTCCTAGAGCAACTTTTGATTCTCCTCTGAAAATGAAATTTCTACTAAAAATGTACTCGTAGGAATTGTATAAGAATGAACTTAACATTTTAAACTGCAAGACTTTGTTTTAACATTGAATTAGTGCTCTGTAGTTCAAGTTCACTAGTGGTTTTATTTGTAAACTCTTGTATACTGTACTCTATAGTCAGCTCTTTTCCCAGTTGAATGACATTGAACTTTTCATATGCATATATTGATCCATAGTTTTCATGTGATAATACATTTTAAAATTTCAATTTAGAATAATCTTAAAAAGTTACGTCCAAGCCCTTATTAATGTTATTAACGCTCCAGATTAGATAGGTTTTTATATTTGATATTTTTCCTATTTGAATGCTCTTCTTCTTGAGACAAGGTTTCTTGAAAAATCTGTTCCCATCATCACATAATACCTCTATGGAGCAGCAACTTTCTTCGATTTTCTATTGACAGTACACTTTTGTTTAGTTTTGAAGGATGTTGTGCAATATGTCAGTTGGAATAAGTATTTTTGTTAAGTACAAGGGCAGTCCAGAAAGTAACCTCCGTTTGAAAATAAAAATTAAACCAGTTGAAATATAACAATTTTATTATTATATATGAAAAATACAGCATTTTTTCTATTTTTCTACATATTCTCCGAAGAAATTCAAGCACTTGTCAACTGCATAAAACTCTGCTGCCTGTGAACGTAGCCAACCTGTCATGGCGTGATGAAGCTCTTCGTCATTGCCAAAACACTGAGATGCAAGCCACTGTTTCATGTATGGGAACAGATGAAAATCACTGGGAGCTAAGTCCGGGCTGTAGGGGGGATGGTCAAACATGTCCCATTTGAAACTGGCCAAAAGTTCATTTGTTCCTCGAGATGTGTGCGGGTGAGCGTTGTCATGCAGAAACACAACACCAGATGACAGAAGACCACGACGCTTGTTTTGTATTGCCCTTCTTAGTCTTTTCAAAGTTTCACTGTAGGCTTCAGAATTGACATGTACCATAAATTCAACGAGTAAGATGCCCTTAGCATCCCAAAAAACCATAGCCATGACTTTCCTCGCAGACAAAGTTTGATGGCTTTCTTTGGCTTGCTTGGAGAAGCGGCATGTCCCCATTGTATTGACTGCCGTTTTGTCTCAACATTCACATAGACCACCCAAGTTTCATCGCCAGTAACAATTTTGTTCAAAAAGGCTTCTCCTTCAGTGGCATACCGAGAAAGAAAGTCGATGGCAGAACTCATTCTTTTGGTTTGTGGTTGTCAGTCAGCAGTTTTGGTACCCAACGAGCACAAAACTTGCAATAGCCTAGGTGGTTTGGTCACTATCTCATGCAAAAGACTCCGAGAAATTTCGGGAAAATGATCAGAAAGTTCCGTTATCGTGAACCAACGGTTTTCACGAACTTTTCCATCCACTTTGACCACCAGGTCATCATTGACAAGAGTAGGCCTAACACTGTATTCTTCATGAATGTTAGTTCTTCCATTTTTAAAAAATCGTACCCATTGACGGACAACACCTTCACTCATAATGTTAGGACTGCACACAATTCACAGTGAATTTCGGCTGCTGAGTGATGTTTTGCCAAAAGAAATCTTATAACACTGTGCACCTCACACTTGGTGGGATTTTCTATTGCAGCGCTCATGTTTTGAGGTTATATCTCTCAAACGCGCGACAGTACAATGCTCTTCCTTAGACAGCTAGAAGCATACTGACCACTGTGCACACTGTATGTAGAAAACGGCGCTACCCCCGCCACTTCCTAAGCTAAGCATAAACGGCGGTTTCTTTCTGGATCGCCCTCGTATTTTTAAGAGCAAAATAAATTTGAAATCTTCCACTGGTGATAAAATATCGGACTCATTTCCTTGAGGATATTCTAGCAAGCACTAAACATATAAAACAGATTACTTATGATCATGCACACAGTGTTTACCAATCTTGATAAGTAGTTCCATCATGTTGTACAAAAGGAATATCCATAATTTCATGCTTTATACTCAACAATCTTCAAAGCTATGGCTTTTAGTAAGTCATTTTGTATTGGATTATATCACAGTAGAAGTTTCTGAGTGTGTTGTATTAAAAGAGAATCATATTCTGCAGTGTACATAAACACTTCCACATAATTGCCCTGATGAATAGAATTTGCTGCTTTATAATGCCCTCAAAAGGCAAATTCATGTTTTCCCATAAAACTTATAAATTAATAAGCCTTTTAGGGATAATTTGTTCTACTTTTTTGATTGTATAGAGATATTTCATTTTTAAGCTGATCTTAAGAGGTATAAATCAAGTTTCTCTTGCTGCTTAGTTGATGCTGTAGGGAAATTGCTTCAGCTGCCTCACAACTGCTGTCACTAATGTATCACATGATATCTACATTTTTGGAAGAAGTATGATGATTTATCCATATATTAATCAATAACTATGTGGTTAATATGACATATATTAATGTGACATTGTTTTGTTGATAAATCTGAATTTATTTATTTATTTATCATCTATCTCCGTGACATTCAGCCGTGCTAGTGTGCAGCTTTCAAACATAGCTCTTGGTTCAATTCTCACACTTATTGTACCTGTTATTGAAGCAGTGCTCCAGTTGCTTCCCCTGAATGCATGACTCTGATGTTGCAATGATGTAAATCCATCATTGCATAACGATTACATTTGCTTTTTGTGTGGTGAGTGATTTACAAAATGAATCATCTCATTATTATGAAGAGGCTGAATGATGAATTTCCCCATAGGCAGAACTAAGCAATTAAGCATTCTCAACTTCAGTAGGTACAAGAGCCTACACAAGTTGAGGTTATGTCACTGTTATTGTTATTGATATTTGGTGGGCAAAAATACGGAAGATGTATTTTTATCATTTAAGTAAAAATGTAGGTGGAAAGGAATTGGTCTTATTTACTCTTTACATAGGTGCTCTTTTTGCATAACCCAAGTATTTTTTAAAATATAAATACAATAGTACAATGTTTTACTTGTACATTGCTTAATTCATAACTAATTTACAATATTTTTCCTGCTGTAATACTTTTTGTTTAGCAGTTCAAAATATAATAAATATTATTAGTATCTAGTTTCTAGCATTGTTTATTTTGCCCTTTTTAGGATATGTTCTTCCAAATTTGTTCTACCTCAAAGTCTAAATTTTCAAAGTTAAATATTTAAACTTTTCTGGAGAAGAACCACAATTCACCTGGTATGCCCCTCCCTTAAATAAATCCTGGATCCACCCTTGGATCATGACAAGTAAGTAAGTTGATTAAACTCATTTTCTAAGTGATGATTAATTACAATGATAACAAAAAAAACTCACAACACCAAATTTAAATCATTGACTTTCATGTATGCATCACTATTTTCAAACTGCATTCCACATAATCACATAAATCTCTCTCTAAGATTCTCTAAATCCATTAGAAATATTTCCACACCATAATACTTTCACATTATGTCAACACTTTCTACAGCTGTTTTTTGAAAACACCTGGCTAGTCACAGAAATGAATAAAATGTTGCAGTTAGCTTAGCTCAGCTTCAGAAGAAAGTTGTTTAAAATAGTGATGATCTCACATACATAACCTATAATCTGCAGATTGGATAGATGCACATATCTAAGGGCAGCTGATTCACCTTTTCTCCATGGTAGAAGGGTACTTCCTAGATACTAGAAAATGCAGAGGTTGATAATAATGGGATGAAAAATAGATGCAATTTGATCCAAAAATGTTTTTGAAAGGAAATAATGTTGAAGCAGGGCCATGCTATGAAAGGTCACCTGTCTACATTAAGTAGAAGGATAGAATAGATGTTTAGCATACATTCTATTATTACAGTTTAGCTGCACTCACAGAATGATACAAGCTATAACTTTTTAAGCAAACTAGTTAAGTATGAGGTAATATCAAAATGCTTCAGTTTATATTGCAGAAAAAAATTATTTATTTCACTTCTCTCTATTTACTAAAACCCAGCTGTATGAATTCATTTACTTTGTCTGCGTATAAATTTCTTTTTTAGTGCTGGTCACCTTCCACCTTCCAAATGACATATCTTAAGCCAAAACAGTCATTGGCTTCTTGTTACATATTACAGTATTGCTAAATAAGTTTTGTGCCAAGATCCTTTCATGTATTTAAAGTATTGTTCAGTGCTCTGTGAGCCATTTATTTAAAATCACTGAAGGCATATTGGGTACTGCTGTTATGCATATCATATTACCTTCTTTTGTCTAATAAAATAAAAAAGCTTATAAATTTCATATCATCAAATGAATAATTTCATAGTGTTGTCATCAAATGAAACACAGTAGAAATTCAAATCAAGTTTCACCTGAAGTGTTAAAGGTATTAATGGCATTCTTCATTTGCTAAATCCACAAATAAGTTAAACTAGCAGCCAGTATTACAGGGGAAATTTGATTTTAAATTTTCTAATTTTATATTCTCCTGCATTTTAGGTCAAAAATTTAAAGTCCCAACTTATATTTCCTAACATTTTCATTATTTTGATATCTCCAGTTATCCACATGTTGGTACTTCTCACAGGTAATCTTATGTCCTGTGGTTTATCATACTCTCATTTTTTACAGAATATGGCAATAATGCACACAAGTTGTTCCTTGGCATCCAATGCCATGTTTCGTAGAGTATTAGTATTAAAATCAGTAACTAATTGCTTCCATGTCAACATCAATCAGCTTCAGGCTCCATGTTTGTATTGTTTCATTTTATCAATTCTGTAGCTCTCATAAGTTACATTATACCATATAGGTCTTGTGCTAATATAAGTTTAGGACTTGGTTCTTTTATTGTATTATGTTATTTGGCATCTTTTTTGGCTGCAAATCTTCATAAATATAGCAAAGTGTTGTCATAGTGAAGGAAACAACATTCTTGCCATAGCCATTGTCTATGGGGTTTAAGTGTTGTTTTAGCAGCACACTTAATTTATCTGTTTCAATATGGGATACTTAAGAAATGGTTGTTGCATTCTCTTCAATTTTTAATGTGTTAATTTCATAATTGTTCTTATGTTGAATACCGCTACTAAAGTATTTATTTAGGAATATATGTATCTTAATTTTTTAGCTAAATATGCTAAATGTGATATAATCAATTATTGGTACATAAATATTATTTTAATTCAGGGCTACTCATCTGTAATTAAATGTTATTGTTTTATGTAACTGTTGGTATTTGTTAACCTGTAAATATTCTGATGTGTCCTATATTATGGCACTTTTGTACATTTATATGATTATTAGGATAAATATAAGAATATAGTACAATACACTTTTCCAGTATGCTACCCTATTACTGTTTCTCGATGTTACAATGTTTTAATATACAAACATGTAAAATAGAAGTTTTACTGTATTATGTTACACTTCAGTTGTTAAAATAGGGCATAAAATTAGGGCATATCTGAGATATTATTTTTTATAATGGAAGTATGAAAGAAGAGGAAAAGGATGACCTAACAAATATTGATGCTACACTATGCCCAAAATGTTCTACACATCCATGAAAGTAGATTTTATCATTTAGCTTGAAATCAAACACCTCTAAAAAGATGTTTGAGTTCATTAATGAACATTTTATGCAAGCACCAGGTAATTGAAAAATAATTTAGAAATATGGTGAAATACTAACAAAACAGTTTTGTGGGTTACCTGATTCATATAGTAATAAAGTATATAGGTTAGTTATCCATTTTCTGTTTATCTAATCCATTAGATGATATATTTTTTTAATAGCAACAAAATTGCCAATTTCCATTCCTAGTACTTACTGCTGATAAAATAACCGTGTGTGTTTCCACTCTCATGATCACTTCCTGTATTAGTTGGTAAAGAAAGAAATTATGTACCTATATCAATACAATCCCACAAAATTCTAAAATAGGCATAGATGGTATACATCTGGTATTTAACTTGTAGTACATTTCTTTGTGTTAACAAAAGCTGTCTGAATATATGTGAAATATTAATGCCATGAAAAACTCCCTTTTAGCATGATTGCTGAATAGAAAGTTTACTTTCTAAATAGTTGTTAGAAATCACTTTTTCTATGCCCATGAAATCTGAAGCCCTACGGTGACAAATCTAAGATATCAAAATTAATATGAATCCATTAAGGGGCATTTGTTTTTTGTTATAACAACTTTTAATTTTTTATCATGAAAAAATTCATTATTCACTCAAATTCTATTTAAATGCACATAAAATACCAATTAAAATAGTAAAAACGATAAAAATAGTCAAAAAGAACAATAAAATGGGTTCATAAACTTCTAATACTTTGGTCCACTTTGTGTCCTCTACAAATGCAATGCTTCATGGAAAAGCCACCAAAATTAAATTCTTAAGAAATTTAATGAATCTAACAATGACAAGAGAAGCAGACCTCAAGATGGCTAGTTAAAGATATCAGCCACTTATCTAAGAATCTTCTTCTTTTTCTTTTTCTTCTTTTTCTGCTCCTCCTTTTCCTCCTCATAAATTTCTAGTGATATAAAATAATTTCCTATGGCAAAAGAAGATTTCTTTATATTGCACAGGTGTGCAATTGAGAATTTTTTTAGCTGGAGCTTCAATGTATAAAATATAACAAAGCAGTTGTATTACAAATTAGAACATTTCTCAGAAATACATATGGAATGTGTACCTATGTAAGAATAAAACTTTTTTCAGTGCTATTTACATATGGTATTAAATGCATAATGGCAGACAATGTTTATGCATTGGTACCTATATTATTTCAAGTGAATGTGTATGTGTTTGATCTTTACATATCTCAATTCTTATAATTTGTTGCGGTGACTATGTAAGTGCCATTATAATTAATACTCACTTTTAAATGTAAAACTGAAGGGCTTATAACTCTAAAAACCAAAAACTGTATTATACTTAAGTCAATTAACCTAAATATTCTTCAGCTAAAAGAAACATTCCAATTTGTTAACATATGTTGCTTTCCTGATATGTCTTTTCTATAGAATTATAAAGCAATAACAACAGTATATTTAACATAGAAAGACTAAATGTGGGATCTAGCTTGTTAGAATCTTCTGGCACAGACTCTAGAACTGTAAATTATCCTTCCATATTTAAAGTCATTGGCATTTGATTAGTTATATAATGTTTGGAAAATCAGTATCAATCAACTTCAGAAAAACTATATATTTTGTTCAAGGTTAAAACGCCTTCCAAAATATGGAAACCTCATATGATCACTAATGAAAACATTCTATATATCATAAACAATTAATGGAAGATGCATCCGTAGAGAAACTTCCTCTTCAGCAAAGCATGATCTGTCATTTCTGTCAACCAATTTTCTTGTCCTAGCCTAGTGCACTTGAAGTCTAGGCATCTGTCTGTTGTGTTTCAAAAAAAAATTTCCGTCCAATAATTCAATACCTCGATTATTTTACTGCCAATGCTTGTGTTATGTGAAACTCGATAATTATTTTCATGATACTGGGCCCTTAACCACTTAAAGGAAATATAAAATCAGTATCAATCAACTTTAAAAAATGTATATATTGAAACAAAAACTCTCTTTTCACTCCAACAAGCGACTCTTTCTTTCACAAACTGATTACAATCAAAATTTGCTCACAAATAACTTGTCTTTCTTCAATGCTTTCATAACAATTGTGCACATAGTTTCCTTTCAATGCTCACTGCTGCAACAAATATTACTGCTCGTTATGAATTTATCGTTGAAAAGCTAAGCATTCTCAGCTAGTTGAAACTGCACTCTGGGCAGGGCTTTGTCCCCTCTCTTTTATCTCTGTCAGGTGGCAGGAAATTTCTGGAAGCAGCTGCATGTGTATATCCCACAAGTGGCGCAAACTCATTCAAGTGTAATAATGCTGTGCTTTGACATCAAAGAACATTGCAACAGTATACTGTTCACTCAAACATGTGTATTAATTACAGTTGCAATGACAAAAGAACTTGCTGCCGGCATATGTCCCCTATTGCAATTGTAATGAATGCCAACAGCTAGCTATGACTTACAAAGCAAGATGCTCACTCATATTTGGCAGGACATGGTCTAACTGCTTCCTCCTCAGGACTGGTCATGTCATGGTCCGACCAGCGTCATTGTAGCAGGCTAAATGATCAAGATGCACTACTAGCCTCTTCCCTCAGAGCACCCTCTAGTTAGACAACATCATTTATCTTCTACCCCTGCCATGGTTGTTGAAGCTTGGGGCAGCATCCCTAGGTCCAGGTAGCATGTTATAGCCACACAAAATCATACCACTGGAAACCTCGGCTGTTGGCCTGCCAGTAGTAATGGGTCTTCATCCAGTCGCTCGCTATCTGGATGTGCCATCTCATGCATGTCATGAAGCTGTCTACAGGATTTTCAAAATTAAATATTTTTATTCCTGTATTTTTAAAGGAAAGGTGTTTAAAATTAGAGAAAAGTTTTAAACTAATGAGTCATCCAAATATCGTGGAACCCTGTGTGACACACCCCAGCTGATAACAGGAGGGGAGCAGTATGATGGAAATAATGGTTTATTTAAGATCTCTCAATGTAGTTTGTTCTTTTTTCCAATAAGAGTAATGGAAAATAAGAGGCCTAATTGTTATATTCCATGCTTCATAGGTTATGTAATAAACTTCATGAACTGGAAAGTGTTCTTGATAAGAAATGTGCACAGAAGAAATTCTTGATGGCATTGGTCAATGCTTAGAAAGTTTCCCTAAGAAATCATTTAGCCACTTTTTTTTGCGAACAGCTAAAACCCTATGCAAGGCATGCAAGGACTTAAACCAGATAATCTTATGTAGGATTACAGTTTCTGAATGAATGTTTAATAATGTGCATGATGGAGAAATTGATCCTAATTCTATTCTTATTTCTGATGAAGCATATTTTTTTTTACATGAATATGTAAATTCTCAAAACTGCTGATATTGGAGCGCTGAAAATCCTAATCTGCTTCATAAGGAACTTCTTCATTATGAGAAAATATCCAAACTTTATTAGGCAGTCATTTGCTAAATATTGGCCCATCACATTGCTCGGGCAATGGGAAGCAATGGCATATTAGTTAAGCAAAATTCCTCTCCAGCCAAGGTGCTGTGATATATGACCCAGCCTTAGTTACACGTAAAAATGTGTTTTGCATTATTTCAGAAAAGTAGCATAAAGCATTATAATTTATGCAAAAGAAGGCACTACTAGTAGGTACATCAACAGTTACCACTAATTCTAATTCCAAGCAATATATCTATGCTTATTTATTAATAACACTTCTGTGTACCATAGCATTTAGAAACTTTTAGTTCAGCTAATAATTGAAGGCTACAGAAGTAGACAATTACAATACTTTATATTATGCTGGATGTTAGAAACTTTTCTATGTAATATTTCCATATTCATTTTTAAGCACTACATCAGTTTAGCATATGATATATGTGTGATGCATGGCTATGGCTCAAGCTTCGGGAGGTCAGTGCCGGGTAACTGTAGAGATAAATAGAAATAAGTAGCGCTCATACCCAGCATAAGTGCCAGAAGTGCTATTGACTGATAACAAGAATCTTCTGAAAATTTCCCTCTTCTGCACTTCTAGAACATAAGAAAATTCTGTGAAAATTTCCAACACTTGTATAAATGTGCACTATTATGAATGAGTCAGTTAGTGAGTAAGCGAGTGCATTTCTGGTACCACAAAAAGTGTTGTTCTTTGAGCAATTTTGTGATGAGCGATGCCACTGCAGAAGACTAAAGTGGTATTTTGTTTGAATACTCGGTGAATGAGCTATCAAAAAAGAGGCTGCATTGTGCATACTTCTTCACCCCATTATGTCACAAAGAAAATTAAAGTAACTGCAAGCAGTTTATGAGATGAAAGTGAAAACTGGACTTAGTCACATGATGTCAAGAGCAGGATATAAACACCTTGATGCAACAAATATTTCAACAGTTATTTTGTTAAGACCACAAAATTAGGAATAGATAAGATGAGAGTTAAATTAATTAAATTTAGAAGCAGTGGAGATGGGAATGGAAATAAAGAGTGAAATGAGAAAATGAAATCCAGGCTTGACCATAGTATTGCAAATAAAAAGGAGAAAATGAGGCAGAAATTAAATTTTGAATAGAGGAGAAATGAGAGCGTGAAAACAGAAATTAAGACTAAAATTGAGAAAATGAAGCCCCAACTCAGTTCTGTTATTGACACAGTAAAATCTGAGATATGTTCAATGGTGAGTATAATGGATGACTGTATTGCAGGACAAAATTCCGGTACACTAGCAGCACTGATTGCCATATAACAAACAAAATAACAGTGACATGACACTTCAAAATTAATAAGGGCTCCTACCTCTTATTAATTCATTATAATTTACATATAAAACTTCTAAAAAATTTTAAAAATTTTAAAAAAACAAGAATTAAATGTTAACATCCTTAAATCAAATAAAAAAGTACTATAAGTATATAATAAGTATTTAATATATATATTAATCTTATTGAAATTAACTTTATTTATAAAGCAGACTATACTCAGGATTCAAAATGTGTAAATAGTTTTATATGTGTTTATAAATTGTTAATAAATACATTCATTACAGAATGTAATTTCCTACATTAAGAAAACAAAAATTAATGAAAGAAAAGAAAAAAATATTTCTGAATAAAGACCATTCTTTAAAAGGATTTCATTCTTGGGATTATTTCAAAGTTATGCTCTACTTCTATAATAAAGTGGACAAATATCACTTCCTTTATCCAGTTTTTGGAAACCTATTTATGCATTTGAATCACTTGTTTAACCAGTGGGTTTTCATTCATACCACAGTGTACAAATACTTTACAAATAAGCTCTTCAGTTTTATAATTAACAGAAATTTTCCACAGAGAGCACAAGAAATTTTCTGCTGAAATATATGCTATTAACATTAATTAATAGTTATATTCTTTCTTAAAATGTTGTTTTCTTACTTAGATATTATGAACACAATTTATTTTCACATCTAGAGCACTAAGAAGAAGGAGGCTGTGATTTCAGCAAAATGACTAAATGCAGGGTACAGTTTGTCTGCACTGCCATATATTGTAAGTGTTACAAAATATACAAAGCACAAAAAAGTAAAAGGACCATAACTTTTATGAACTAAAGGAACTGAATAAAACAGTATCATATATCTCTTATATAACAACAAGTTTGAGGATAAGTCTCATTTTTAAACAGATATTCAAAATAATCCTTCAGTCCTATCTGGGTTTGATCCTACGTAGTTTTCTTGTGCTGCCATGTTTTTTCTATTTTATGAGCAAAGGCACAGTTTTTGCTTAAATTGTTTAGATGATAACTGGAAGCCGCTTTGAAAAAAATAATATTTTCTATAAGATGATCAAAAAACATTGTGACTCTTTATAGCATATTACTCCTCTCTGCCTCTCCCAAATTCTAATTAACGCCCCCCCCCACTCAAAAAAATCAAATAATTTCTGCAGCATTCCATAACTTCTGCCTCTTGTTTCATGCATTGCAATTCTTGTTCCATTTATACCCTGAATTTTATTGCAGTCATATTGGCAGCAGCTGTAATTTTGATATGAAATTTCTACCTTTATTCATAAAGGAGACTACTCAGAATTCAAAGTTTAGAATAATCATTTCTATTTATGTGCTAAATAAACTAAATTTCAAGTTGTTCAGTTCCAATATAGGTTCAGTTATGGGCATTATACCTGAATAAATAGATCTCAGATTTCATTGCAGGCTTTTTTAAGTTACTTTGCTTGGAACGTTAAGCATATGTCAAGTTTGCTTTGGAGCAACAGGAAGATACTGATCCCTTCATTCCATTGTATAGATAAAGTGTAGTGAAGGACAAAGTTGTTATTTGCTCTCCATGACAACAATTTTGCAATTAATTTCAGTATCCTACATTCTGGTACAAAACATTAATGAATATTTTAATTGAATATAACCAATAAAACATTTCCTTTTATAACCCACTTATTTATATTCCCAAAATTCTATTACACTAAAAATCGACATGTATTTGTAAACTGTAAGTGAATTTAAACTTGTAGATTGTACCTATATTGATTTTTGGCCAGCATCATTAAACTTTTGTATGTTGTTTAGAATTGCACTTTCTGTGTGAAAATATTTCTTTGTATTATGATATTTCTTCCTCTTATAGTGAAATATCCATGTCCAAACTCATTCATACATTCAAACAACTTATGTGCATTTACCTTTGACATGGCTGTCCTTTTACAACTCTGAACTCTCTAAAAGCAAATGAGTTGGTCTGGATGGCTCAGATTTACTGGAATGTTAAAGAACTCCTGCGGGATGAAATTCCAGCACACCAGTGGCCTGATATGATCCTGGCAAATGACAGCACTGTTAATCGTTTTACCCAAATGACAGATTTCAGTACATGTAGATGAGCGCTTTTCCTGGCATGGAGGGATGGACTTGATGTCATACAATGTGTTGTCCATACACTGACAAGTGTACCAGGTATTGAGGCAATGAAGTCTGAGCTCTGTTAATAAAGCATATATTTCATGCTTATTTTTTTATTAAAATGAAGACAAACATGTAATGACACGTAACATAATATAGCAATAAGCTTTTTATCTATATGAAGATTATGAAGCAAACTAGAATAGAAGTGGTTGATGTTTTATATTTGCTGAGAATTGTAGTAGGTATGTCACTTTATGTCTAAGTTTTCTAGTAGTGAAGAAACTTATATCCAGTGTATGTTTCTTCGCTACACACAAAAAATGTTAAAATCAAGATAATACTTTGAAAGCAACCCATTAATCTCTTCTGGTATGAACTGACATCTTTAAGATAAGAGATATTGAAGTTTTCTGGTATGGAAGAAACATATATCCAGTATACATGTTTAAAACTTTAATCAAAACCAATTACTTTGAAAATATTTAATATTATGTAATTACAACTTGCATGTGATATACTTCCCTTCCTCCTATTAACTACAAACTATTAATTACAAGCTTATAAAGGGGTTGCCCTTTTGTGTTGGTTAAGACTTTATTTAGATGTTATTAACAGTTTTCTTATTAATACTTATTTGCAAAGAGTTTCCTTTTTTTGCTTCATACTGTGCTGTACCATAGCTTTAAAAGGTTGCATGTTTCATTTATACATTTTTGAAACAAAATTGAAGGAAAAAGGAAAAGGAAAACATAGCAATAATAGACACAGCTGAACCTTTGCTGTTAGAAGCATCTGTTTGCAGAATAGGTGCACAAATTAAGTGCTTATGTCAGCCTTTTCCCTGATTAATATCAGCAGAAGATTTTTCATACCTGGTAGTAATTATTTATTTAGACTCTAGTTATACTTAGATATATACCTCTAGTATGTAAAGTAACCTTATGCATGTCACAATTCTAAAATTTTGTGCCTATTGAGAATGAATGTTACCACAGAACTATGTAACTGGTGGACCATGAAAGTAGTGATTTTGTATAGTTATTGCTTTAATACACATGGCATTTTACCTATGTGTCAAAGCTGTTTTAATTCATTTAAAGTCTATGATTAATTATCCTTATAATTCTCTTATTTTAAGCTGAACTATAAAGGGTTATTCCAAAATTTTCATATTACTTCTTTTAGAAATGCTGTCATACTATGTGCACACCTTTTCTTGGGATGCTAGTTTTAAGAGGTAGCGAGGTCTGGGGAGAAGAAGAGAGAGCTCATTTGCCTGTCTTTCTGCATGTTGTCACCAAAGAAAGTTTCAGTCCCACAGCCATTATGGTGAAGCCATTTGATAAGGGTGTATACTAAGAATGAATGTAAGAAAGAATACATTCTGTAAGAATGAAAATGAAAAAACTGTCTACAGAAAAGTTTACAGTTAAACCTCACATATACATTATTCACTTTTATATTTTTCATAGAATATGCTAAAGTTTTTTGGCATGGACTTTCTCATTAATACGTAGCCTGATTAAAAGTTTTTTTGGTTATAAGTTTTCTTATTAATATTATCACATTTTTTTGATTCCGATTTACATAAAATATTAATTTGCTTACTCATTTATATGTTATGTTTATGCTTTGTTAAAATACATTAAGCATTGTTTCTGAATAGATACTGTAGATTTCTGTACCTTGTTGTTGCAGCACAAAAATTAGGTATGTTGGGCAGGCATCAATATTTTCATAACGATTATTACCACATGCAGGGACATAGAAGTGCTTTTTCAGCCATTTTAGTAAACATTTGTAATACCCATGGGTGGATGTAAAACATCAATTTTAATATTCTACACTATTTAAATTGCACTCTGTCCAATTAATAATGCATCATTTACTCAAGTTCAGTTTTCTTGCTACTTTCCCATTTCCAAAACCCACCTTCTCACACAAAAGTAAAGTTAGAAGGCTGGAAATTTTTCACAATGCCCTTAAGGATTTGGGTAGTAAAAAGTTGGTTGAAATTTGGATATCAGTAATAACTTTTTGTTAACTTATAAACATGCACTCTTTTTTATGACTTTTCCACAGTTGTCGCTCTAAAATGTTTTTTTAAGAAAAACTATCCAATATATGATCATTTCCACTAGCCAATTTATTTTGAAGGCATTATGAAATGTCACTTTAAAAGAATGACATCTCTAGTCCAATATCTCTTGCAGGAGATATTGTTTTATTACAGCTAATATATCTAAGAAGGTAATTTGATTTTGAGTTGCAATTTTTTATATCCATTTCTTTAATTAGCATCAAAAATTTAAAGCTGTAGCTTTAATTGTTTAGAAAATCAGCTTTATCATTCAATAGCAAGAAAAAGTTGATTATTTTAAACCAGTGTAAATACCAGTTTCAAAAGGAACTTTCTTATAAGTGTGAATAATGGGTACATAACAGTACTGGTACTCATGCAAATCTCTAAATACTGGATTATTTTATTATTTATGTATGTGTTCGTTTCATTCATTGCTTTCTAACATTAAAAATATATATAATTTATATGAGTAATAAAATAATAATTATTTTGGTTCCATCAGAAATTCACTTTTACATTTTCTTCTTTATACATTATTTTAGCTCTCTACCTTTGAAAACATATAACTGAGATAATACTGTATATCTATTTTCAATTAAGTAATTATTCCTACTAATGAGTCCAAATTATTTTGCATACCTTATTTTTGATGACTCCCTGCATTGAATGGCACTTACATAAAAAGAAAGAAAGAAGAAAAAAAACTGTGTTCCATTCACATGACTTTTTTTCTCTACATCTCTGTAAAAATTAATGTTAAAAAACTATTTTTCTATCTACTTCATGCTAATTGAGATAAACATTATCAAATTGGTCTTAGTATTTGCTTCCTTGTAAGTAGAAGGGAAATAAGGAAATACACCAGGCTAAAGAGATATCAAATATTTTAAAAACTGTGGTTGAAATCTTTTTTGCAGTAAGTTTTTTTTCTATCTCTTACGGTTTACCAGTTATGCAAAAGTCATCCAGATAGAAGTAGTCTTCAGAGGCTATTCCCAGAAAATTCAAGATGTACATCTTATTTGTCATTTAAATTCTTTAATATGCCATATTATCTTAATCAAAATCATTAGAGCCATATTGAGAAAATCGTAATTTTCTAACTACATTCAGTAAAAGGAGTTTTAACATGACACAGCAGATAAGACTTAATGCTCCCCAGTTTATGTAACATTTCATAAATCCATAAAGCCTTTTCTACTTTAGTTTATGAAAACTAGTGGAACAACCCTTTCAGCTTATACTATAGAAGAGTGTTATATTTTTTATATTTTATATATCATTTGACCAGTGGATGGTAAAAGTCATCCATCATTTGAAAGTAATAAATTATTGCTTTGCAAAAGCCGTATATTTGCTGTGATGTACAAGGCATCGATGTGGAAAATATCTTTTATACATATACATGACATAAATGTTGAATGCAGAATAAACACTTACTGCACTCATTTAGTGGGTCTTAGTCTTGCATGAATAACTCTGCCTTAGTGAAAGCAAACACCAATTTGTGAAAAAATGACCTTTGCTGTGTAAATAGTGGATAATTTATATAAGATAACTGATGAGTATGTCCTTGTCTAGAATTACTATGCAAACACTTGTGTATTTTTAAAAACTAAATATTATAGTTTAAACCTGTATCATCTTAATATCAATTGAAAGTGAAATAAACACTACTGGACAACAAGTTATGATAACACTACAGTATCTTAAATTTCTTTAAACACATTCCCACTGAATAAAACAACAAACATATTTTCTGTAATGAAAAAATTAACTGCTTCAAAGGGTAAGCAGTTAATCTGGTAAAAATATACATGAATCTGTTTTCTGTTTCCATACTTTTTTACTAGCTATCCTGAATTTCGTGGGTAGCTTTATAAAAGCCTGAATGACAATTTAATTAATTTCATTTACCTCTCCCCATTCTTTGTGAAATTATTTTACAGTGATCACCATTTTTATGTGAAGCAATTATCAGTCAGAATGGTCAAGCAACCTTTTAGAAAATCATGGGGATGAAAATTGTACATTTTTACCTCCTTCTTGGTCACATAATTATGTAAGAACATAAAAGAAATGCAGTTTTCACATAAAGCAGTAATACAAAAACCTTTAACATCTACAACAAAATACAAGCAAAGCTGGTGCATATAAATAAGCCATGCTACCAGGTTAACTACTTTGGAAAGGAGACATAGTCTGTACTATCAAGAAAAATTATCTTCTCAGTTTGTAATTATAAAATATTAGTTGACTGATTTCTAGTCTTAGCACAACTTTTTCTCTTTATACAATTCTTTAACATGCTCTGCTAATGAACTTGATTATAATGTACAAAGGAAATAAAGCAAAGCTTTCTTACATGAAAGTTATTAAGTATTTTTGCCTCTGTATTAAAATGTCTGTTCCTTTAGCTACATTTCCTAAGAGTCGGACAACAGTATACCATTAGTGCTGTGGTAGCCACCTACCTCTGTCACAGGGAACTCGAGTTTGATTCCTGATACCAGCTGGGGATTTTCTCCCCTGCTGGGAGGACTGAGTATGTGTCCTTTCATTATCACCATCCCCCAGAAGGGAAGTAGCAACATTACCATGATATCATCATTGCCTGAATGCCCAGGTCGGGTTGTGGTCTTGCCCACAATTCTGTCCTGGCCATTGAGCACTCATTATCAACATCACACTATTATGAATAGATTCAATTTGCTGTTTTTTGCAACATCGTAGTTTTCGCCATGTATATAATATTGTGTGGAATGAAATATTCATAGCATTTTGTTTATCTTACATGCTTTTTCTCTGGAGTAATACAACTAAATTCTGCTCCATGGCGCTTTCAGTAAAAGCCTTCATAACTCCATTGTGTTCTTATTTTAGTACCTACACAGACTTTATAAATAATTTTAGTAATTTATTAGTTAAAATTAGGTGTCTTATAGCCCATGCTCAGCAGAAATATTGGGTTTTTTTCTGTGGTGAAAAAATTATCAAAACTAATTGTTTGGTTTTTAAGCTAACTCATTTTCACACACCCACATGCTAAATACATACACATTTTTTTCTCTTTATAACAGTAATATTAATATACATTTTGTATTGTGAACTAAAATAAAAGATTCAATATAGAATGCCTTATCATTTTCATTTATTTCAGCTAATATTTTTATTCATCTATACAGAGCTCAAGTATCTAAATATAGTAACAATTTATTATACTGATAAACATTGTTCATATTAAATAGAAATGGTGTTAAATCACTGTTGGTTTCATTACTAATCCTGTCCATAATTTTAACTAATTTTGAAACCATTACAAATTACATGAGTATTCATAATGAACTAATCAAAAAAAAAAAAAAAAGCATGACTTTTATGTAAGGAAAATGTAAATCATTTGAGAGAACCCTAAATGCACATGTATATACCACGTCTAAAACACTGAATTAAAATTTGTAGCATAAATGATCATAAATATTACCATTTAGATATCACTTTTAAGTGATTCTAATATTATACTTCAGGGAGCATCACTTCTATCACATTTGCATATTGTAATAATCTTCTAGACAGAAAACATAATGAGTAATATGTCGGACATAGACTTTTCAACACTAGCAAGACCTGTTATACTTTAAAATTACATACTCATTTTGCAAAAACACCTGACCCATGGCATTTCACCTTTGGCATAATTTATATCAAGACTTAGAACATGAGGAGAATAATGTACATATTTAGCAGCCCTTTGCTTATTCTACATCTTTTGTTTTAATGCCATATTAAATATCGAACATACTAACCTCTAACCTGGCGCACACCATATGTTCAATGCAAATTCTTTTTCTTCTAATTTATTCAAAATTTCATTGATAATCTAGAAGCACTTTCATCTACAATTTCCTCGAAACCTATAAAACTCTTGATTTAGTTTTCACATCATGGACCTGGCAGACTCATCTTGAGAAATAGTACGATACTTCAGTATTTGATCCTCTTCTGAAATATTTTGCATTTTGTCCATTATTCTGAGGAAAAACAAAGACGCAGATTTAATATTTCTAACTATTCAATTTATAAACAATTTGAGTCACCTGAAGCAGCAGTTGCTGCTTATAAAGAATGATTTGCACTTTTTCCAAAGAATAATGGTGTTGAGCATTTGAAAACTAGTTTGAAAGGTTGAAACAATGCATAGAATGTAAATGAAAAATATTTTGGAAAGTTGCAATGATCATATCTAAATTTGTAATATTTTAATGAATCCATTCTCAAAATTTGTGGAGTGACCCTCAATCAACCAATTTCTAGTAGTTTGTTATGACAGAAAATATGAATACAAATATAAACTGCAAATAATTAAAAAAAAAAGAAGCAAATTTTGCATTAGTTATTTTTCTAAAATGTGTAAAAATATTTTAAATTTAGTGAAAATTAATATTAAATAAATAGATCAAAAAAAAATATTTCTAATCAGCCAATCAATTATTGATTGCTAACACTGCTGTAAATCAAACCTTTCAATACCAACATTATAATTTTTTTTTAATTTATTGAATAAAACATTTGAATTTCAGCATACTCAGAGGCATGGTAAGTACTATACTGAAGTTATAAATATGTGACATAGGCCCTTTTATGTCTGAGTAAGTTTTAAATTGCTAAGTGCATGTTACTATCCAAACATACCAAACTTTACTTACTATTCACAGAAGTGAAGCAATAGTAATTGCCAGTTGCAGCACATGTTCCTGTACTCTGCACTTGATTCAGCACACATCACACAATGTTTAAAACAAAGCAATGATCAGAGTGAGATGGGAGTTGGAACGCTCCCCCCTACTAAAAAAAATGTATAAATTAATAGCAAAATCAACTTTAATTCCAAATGCTGCATCTTAATCTATGAATAAAATAAATTTTTAAAATATTTCAACCCAGGATTAATCATATTTATTATCTGATTTTATATGAATTGTTTAAAAATGGATCCCTGTTCATAGCCCACTTCTTAATATTTTTCTGCTACTGGTTTTAAATGCATCTCTCTTCTGATTTTATTTATATACTTAGATACTAGACACAATACAAGGACACCTCTTATTCTGGAATTAAAATTTAGTACTGCACAATGAGGGATGGTTACTTTAATTGAAGGAAGAGAAATTTGTTTGTTTTAGGATGCATAATAATTTATTGCATTAATTGACTTTGACCAACCAGCAAGTGCTGTTCCTATGCCACCCACTGGGGGCAACAAAAGTACATTATTTAATGTAATGGACAGCCACATTTAGTAATTAAACTAAGATGAGTTTTAAATATGCAGAGTAAATTTCTTTGATTAGAATTCAAATAGTCTGCATTATAGTTTTGGTGCACTTTCACCATGGGCATAGGCCCAAAGTCCTCTACAGTAATGCTGCTGTGTTGTTACAATGCTTCAGCAGAAATGGAATTGGGAGATGCTCCTTGTGAGGTTGAAATTTCCAAAAAGATGGGTATTCTTAGTAACAATGGTAAATAACCTAGAAAAATATATTGCAGATGGTGCTGATGTATCAAATTCAATCTCCATCTTTGAGTACCATTAACATTCTCCACTTTCCTATAACATTTCAGTACAGACTTACGTTCATTGAATGATAAATGCACCATCTTGTGTGTTTATAAACAGATGAACATGTTTATATCCTTTACATTGCCTTCTGAATCATAAACAACAAAAAATGTGGCAAATAAAACAAAGTATTTTAGACAGTGGAGCACCATAATTTAAATGATTGTCACTTTTTTTTTTTTTATACACACATTTTGCTTCAACTTTGCCTTCTTTTGGGAAGAAGTGTTCTGGAAATTTGAAAGGATTATTAAAGACTTTAATATTAAACTGGCTCCTCAAAATAAATATAATATCTGGAACTTATTGAATCACCCTTTGAAAGGTACCACACCAAACACTAAAAAATCAGAAATTTATAAAATGAACTCCTGAGACTGCAACAAGATTTATATTGGAAAAACAAAACAAAATTTGAAAACTAGGATGAAAGAACACTTGGGAAGCATTAGGTACAAGCATGTAGACAAGTCTGCAGTAGTACATAATTTTTACTGTCTCTGCACGTACTATGTACATAGTGCATAGAGAAGGTATTATATTGCACCCAAAAATTCGATACCGAGATTTCACCGGAAATACATGCTTTGGGTCCCCCTGAATCCAAAAAAAGCATTTTTGAAAAAGGTCCATGTGTGTATGTCTGTGTGTGTGTGTCTTTGTGTCTGTGGACAGCATAGCTCAAAAACGAAAAGACCGTTGAATACCAAACTTGGTATTTAAGTTTGGTATCTTCTAAGGATGTGATACAAAGATTTTCAAGAAAATCCCCCCACCCCCAACTACCCTTTACATGGAATTTTTTTCGAAAATTTTGATTTTCTTAAAAATGGCTTTAGCGATTTTGATTAAAATATTGTATATTAAAGATATTAACCTGACAAATAAAATATATATTTTGAATTTTCTGGGAATAGCCTCTGAAGACTACTTTATTCTGGATGAATTTTACTGAATTTTTTATAACTGGCAAACTGTAAGAGATAGACAACACTTACTACACAAAAAATGTAGATCAGGATAAAACACACAATTTATGTCATGTACATTTTTTTCGTGCAGTAGCACAAACTATTTCTTATGAAGTAAGTCTGGCTTTAATTTTATTGTCATTTATTTTTTTAATTAGAAGATATTCTTTATTAGATTTTTTTTTATTATCAAATGGGTATATGATTTCTTTTTTTGTGTTTACCTTTATGTAATTGGAGTTGATCATTTTTCAGATATTCATTGTTTTTTGGTTTCAGCTTTGAAAACTTACACTTTTCTTATACAGGAATTTGTCAACTCCTGTCCATACAAACAAAGGAACTTCAGTCACATAGCAACCAGCATTTGACTACCACTTTAAATTATAGTACTCCCCTAATTCGCTTCTACTTATAAGGAAGTAAGTAATTAGATTATTTCTGCTAATTTTTTCTCGATTAGCATGAAGAAAATAGAAGCATAAATTTTTTAACAATAATTTGTTGCAGAGATATAGAGAAAGTCATGTGAACACATCAGCTTTTTTGTCTGAAAATCATAACATAAAGGAAGAAATAGAGTTGATTAAATATGTAAAGAAACCTTCGGAACTGCAAATTTGGAAAAATATCTTTATCACCAAAGAAGAAGGCTCCCTTGTGAATTTTGAGGTCCCCACCGTTGATGATGTCATCCTATTGACAAGAGTAGAGGGCAATACAACAGCAGGCTGCACACAACCACCTGTTGCTTGCAGTGTCAGTCATTCCCGGAACTAAAGATAGGGTTAAAGTACCCTGAAACTAATCTTCCCAAAAGAAGGCAAAGTTGGAGCAAAAAGTGTAAAAAAAGATGACTCAATTCATTTAAACAAAAAGTGTATTTCTGCCTCATTTCGAGCTGCGTTGTTTCAAAGAGTATATATGTCTGTAGTATGGAATAAGAGTGTACAATGTGTGGAAAGACATGTGGAGGACCTGTAGGTAAACAGGAACAGTTGCTTTTAGTATGAATTATTGATCAATAATTATGATATGCCCCCAGTACTTTTCCTTTAAAAGAACTGCATATTAGTATAGAGAAATAGTAGAAGTGTGGGAAGTTTAAGGCCACACACATTGGTATGCTTAATAACACCTTAGGTACTATTGAAGGTTATGATTTAAGTTTGTATGTTAGTATTTCTCATGACAGTTGTCTGCGTTTAATAATTGGCTCAAACAGACAAAATGTAATGCTTAACTTTATGCATGTCCCTTTTTTGTATTATAGGTCACACTTTTATGCTCACAAATTGCACTACATGGAAGTTTTGAGATTTTTATGTAAATATATATTTTAAAGATAACATTTTTTATGAAAATCTCAATAGGTACATAATTTCAATAAGAAATGATTTTAATTTATTAATAAATTTATTTTTGTACTCAAATTTTCTTCTGTAAATATGCATGAATACATAAGTGTAATATCAACCTGTACATAAACCAAAGACACTTAATGAATCCAGTTTTCTATCTATGTACTACTGCATGCTACAGTTTCCCTTTTTAGAAGTACCACTTGAGATATTTACAATTTTTGGAGGAAGGTTATGGCAATACTTGTATTTGTGTACTGCTTAACATTTAAGAATGAGCCAGAAGCAGTAAATTTTGCAGTATATACAAAATCAACAAAATTGAACTATAGATTAACTTGCAGCTACTGTTTTATCAAATTATTTAATTTGAAGCATGATAGCCATATTTTAAAATCTGAATAGAATTAGTGTTAGAGGTTCTATTGATGCTATATACAGTATGTGCTTCTGACTCATTTCTGTTTGTTATAAAACTGTTTTAATTCTGGTGCTGGTGTATTGTAAATTGACTGTGTAACTCTTATTTCAGCTTCTTGAAAGTTCGTCAGTTCAAGGACCAATTTTCTTCCCCAACTCTTAGCCAAACATTACAGTTATCATACTATGCTTTCCAGTGTAAGTAGTATTTTTAAACTTCACAAGCTTTGCCTTCCCCTGCTTTTAAAAATTGCACAGAATAATGGTACCGCCAAATATGGTAGTTGCATGTGAAATATCCCAAACCAAACGTTTCCTTCCCTTTCCTTCCCCTCTTTGTGCATAAGTTTTTTTAAAGCCTTTTTCTTTTGCATTGCAACCATTGTTGATTCATAAGCTATATTCATTGATAAAATTATCTGAAACTCAGTAAGAGTGCAATTTCTGGTGTGTTAGTAAGAATTAAAACAATAGAAAAGTATTTAATGATCAACCTTATGCTTGACATCTAATTCAGTGTTTCCAAGAAGGTAAAAGATGTGAAATTATAAGGAATCTAATCTACTAGTATGCATGAATAATAAGATCAAAGTTGCCCGCCTGGGTAGTGTGGTGGTAGCGTGTCTGCCTCACATTCAAAAGGTCGTGAGTTCGAGTCTCACTTAGGGTGAGTTACCTGGATAAGGCTTTTTTCAGTTTTCCCTTGTCCTG